>JACXGJ010003497.1:0-53304 GCA_016801105.1 Esox niger
GCTCCATGTTTGCCTAGTTTCAGTGTGTTCTGTTTTTAGTAGTGCCCGGCGCTCGGTTTTGTTTTGCATTTAGTTTATTTAAAGTTTTCCCCTGCACCCCTGCATTCATCTCCATCTCCCTCCTTGGATTCCCTGTGCACCTCATGATAATTATATATTTATTTGCACACGGTAAAACATTTTGTAAATAAAATGTAGCACAAAACACTACTTTAAAAGACACTGAAACAAAAGTCATAAAAGACGGTGATGATTTAATTAGAAACATGGCATAATAGGTTCTATGATAAAAATGTAGACAAATATAGTGAAATATGTATAAGCCAAGCGTGTTTGTCAAAATATGTGGCCACTCTTGACCAATAAATCTTCAAGTGAGCATGGTTTTGTACTTATCAGCATATTAATGAGACACTGTTGATCATAGTATAACACAACTTGCTACATTTTCTGATGGACCTTAAGGGGGGATGTGGAGCCAGACAAATTCAGAAGCTTGTGCAACTCAGTCTGTTTGACAGAGACAAAAAAATTGTGGATGAGTCCACTTCCTCACAAGGAACATATTTGCTAATGGAACTCATTAGCTCCGCCTTAATGGCTTGTTGGATGTTTTCAATATGTGATAAACCCTTCAAACGCTACTGCCAAATGCCCAGTCTTAACATGACAAGACATTTGTTTTCTATAGACCAAGGTCATTTATTAATGCATACCCCAGAAAAATACAAATAGAAACATGGCCCCTATTGACCAATCAATTTTCAAGTGTGTGGTTTTACACATATATGAATATATATTTGGTAGAGTTGAACATATGATAAATTAATTTGATGAACATGTCCAACCCACTATGTACATGTCCATAGCATTATGGTGTAACTTGGAAGTAAATTCAGTTTGAACACAAGGTGTTCTCATTGTATTTCTCATTGTGATTTACATTTGGCACATAATATGCTCAAATCTAACTCATGTATGAGCTATGTCTCAGTTTAGCCAACTGAGCCAACACAAACTCAGTTTGTGTGTTTTGGCTCTGTTCACTAGTACAGGATGTGGCTACAACAGAGAGCTATAGTTTTGGCTAAACATCTCAAGGGCTATAACTAATTTATCTTTCTAGGCCAAAGTTCGCAGAGAAGCTGGTGAGACACGTACACTAATCATGCACAGGAAGGGGACACAGAGGGCTGTAGTGAATGCATATAGGCCTGAGCTCAGTCTTCAACAGGGGGGACTTGACTCTACTGAGAGTGTTGTTAAGTGCTCCAGGTTTGCAAATCTTGAATAACGTTTTACTTGTGAAAAAGATTTACAGACTCTGGGACTTTCCCATTTAGTGATTTCCACGTCAATTTGGCAATGAGGATGGGATGGCTAACTCTGGTCACTGAGTGAAAAGAAATAGGAATAGAGAGGATGAGGAGCATGACATTTCACCTTCTTACTGCACTCCAATCCCTGCAGCTCCTATACCAGCACCAGTCCCGGGGGCCTCTCTATCTCTAACCCAGGTGCCACCCCTGCCACTCTACCCAAAACTGGAAAACCTCATTGTCTCCCCTACAGTGTTTAACCCTCCTTCTGCCTACACTCCCTCTTCCCACACCACCTTTATTCCTTTTCCTGTACCAGCTCCCATGATTACCCAATCCGGATGGTCGGAAGGAAGCTGAAGAAGGGATTGCTATTGTTCATAATTACCTGGTAGGGAGGAGTGCCCTAATACTCCGCCCTTATTCTTCATGTAACACTGCCATCCTTCCTGTTCGTAAAGCCAACGGGGATTGGTGATTTGTTCAATATCTTAGACCTGTTAATGAAGTAATACATGCTCATTCCCCTGTTGTTCCCAAAACTCTCACTGTCGTATCTGATGTTCCACCCTTAGCCAAATCAATAATAACACATTTTTCTAACCTTACCCATTTTTCAGAATTCCTGTGGCAAAGGAATCTCAATCTTGGATTGCTTTTACATTCTGTGGGAAGCGATGGACCTGGTCCGTCCTCCCTCAAGGGTATACTGAGTCTCCAGCTGTCTTCTCTTTTGTGTCCTTCATGGCCATGAAGGACAGAATTGTTTGAACCACTGTTGGACTGACTTCCCTGGATTGTCTCAAACACTCTCTGTCTAGCTCTCCCTGTTTAAGTTTACCGGATCATGCAAAGCTGTTTAACTTCTTTGTGAAAAAAATTGGTTAATGTCTTCTGTTTTGACACAAGTACATGGTGGGAAGCAGCGGCCAGTGGCATACTACTCCAAGCATTTGGATCTCTCATGCTCTGGTCTCCTGCCTATGGGTAGTTGCTGCAGCTACTGAGAATGTTCTGGCTCGTTCAGACATTGTTGCCATGTACCCTCTCACTGTTCATGTTTCACATGCTGTTCATTCTTCAGTTTCACAGGCTAAGAAATTACATGTTTTGGTAATTTCACTACCAAAACATTCTCATGACAATGTCTCTTGTTACGCTAAAGAGATGGACTGTTCTAAACCCTGCTACGCTTTTGCCTACTGAAAATGATGGTGACCCTCACAAGTGTGCAGCCAGAGTGGAATAAGTCAATAAGCCACAACCCGACCTCTTAGATACACCCATTGATAATGCTGATCTTGAGTTTTTTGTGGAGGGCTCAGCCCAGTGTTTCCCCAAATGGGAGCCCTTGGTAGCATATGCCATTACTTCAGCATTAGAGGTTGCTGAATGTGCTAGATTACCCTCACCCCTATCTGCTCAAGCAGTGGAACGGTTTGCGCTACCTAGAGCCTGTATTCTAGGCCAACATCAGTCTGTTAATATCTACATAGACGGCAGATATGCCTTTGGGGTGATGTATGATTTTAGTACTCTGTGGTGCCAGCAACAATGTCAGGCTCATACTAACCCCTCTGATCCTTTCTCAAAAGATAATTATAACATCTTGAATGACATCTCCAACTGTGGACCATTATCTTTGAAATGATATTAAGAAAGTTGATAAACTCTAACGATCTGGCTGAAATCCACAGTTGAATTTGTCATAGTTGTGGCACATTTCTTTATGAGGTTATACATTCTAAAAGGATTAACCAAGAAATATGCTACTTGCTTTACAGAAAAACCCCAAGGCCAGGAATGAACCCTGAAAGGTACAAACAGTTAACTCTATTGGTTGCACTATAAACCTCACTGATTGTAAGAAATTCACCAGGAAATTTGTCAAATAAGTTTGAGACAATACATTTTCTGGAGATTTTAAGCACTAAATGAGGTAACTAAGACACTCATTGTTTGCAACTGTTTTAATTGATAGAGCCAAGGATTATTCAGCTTAACAAGGTAAACCCTTTCCCATTCAAAGTCAATGGTATTAGAAATTCAACCTGGGTGTCATATCATTTTGGCTACTGGATGTGCATGTGACGCTAGATGAACAGGATATTAGCTATCACTCAGGTGGCTAGCAAGCTCAAGGCTCGGTGGCTAATGCTACATGTCTAAAGGTATGTGGCTATATGGCTAACCCAAGGTGACTCATGGCATGTTGCTTAGACTGTGGCTAAAGCAAGGTGGCTAACGCTATGTGGCTAATATAATGTCGAATATCACTTACTGAGTGAATAAATGACTGACTACCCCTCGTTAAATAGTGTAGTGGTTAGAGACATGATTAGATGTGGATATAAAACGCTGAGACAGAAGCTTGGTTCCAATAGCAGAGCTTGCAACAGTTGGTTTAATAGCAGTCCATTCCAAAGGACAGCACACAGAGAAGTAAGATAGACAGGCAGGGTTTGGTACACAGGCAACCTGAATTGAAACACAGACACATAGGGAGATGGGAGAATGCACAGGGAGACTCAGGTGACCGTACCAAAGGGCAAGGAGAAACTCTACAGGACAGAAAGTAGTCAGACGTCAGAATGAACGTAAACTCAATAGTAAATAGGTAGGGACTGCTCAGCATGTTGCACTCTCACAAAGACGTGTGAGCAGACCAAAGTTGAATAAAGAATGGAACATGTGTTCAGTATGTAGGTGATTGCAAACGAGGACGGGTGGTGCATTTGTGTGTGTTGGGAACTTGGGTTTCAGTGGTTGTTTCCTTCTATTGGGGCTGTCAATAGCGAGAGCGATCCGTGCACATTACAGAATCCCCCCCACTGGCAGCTCCAGAAAACCAAGGCCGACGCACCGGGGGCATGCCCTGCGCCTGGAAGCGGGACAATCCGGGTGGGCCCGATGAAAAGCCGTAAGAGAGCGGGATCGAGGATGTCCCGGGCATCGATTCAGACCTGCTCCTCCGCACCATACCCATCCCAGTTCACCAAGTACTGGATGCGCCCACGCCAGTGGCACAAGTCCAAAATAGCCCAAAATGCAGGTTCCACCCCAAGACGTCCAATGGGGGAGGTGCTGTCCGAGGTGAGACCAGAGGATTAAGGGGGCTGTAATGGACTTGCTTCAGCAGGGAGTTATGGAAGGAGGAAGACAGACAATACTGCCAGGGAAGCTGGAGGCGATAAGAAACAGGGTTGACACGGACCAATTAGCCTTTGTCCAGCGTTGAGAGCCATTCACTTTGTCCAGGTTAGTAGAGGCGTAGCCTGATAGCGACTGTCCGCGTATTCCTTCTGTGAAGCTGAGGCTTGTTTGAGATGTTCATGTGCTGTTACCTATACTTGCGCACTGCGTCTGTACCACTCGTCAATGGTGGGTACAGGACTAGGTTCTGTCCCCCAGGGGATCAGAGGGGGATGGAAACCTAGGACGCACTGAATCCGGATCCAATCGGCACATTGTTGGCGAAGGTACTTCCCGATTTCCTGGTTTAGCCATTCAGTTTGTCTGTTCAAATTGGAGTGGTACCAAGAGGACCACTCTGTCCGAGGAAAGGATGCCTCTGCCATGATGTTTGCTCTGTGCCGGGGGGAGGGCACAGAGCAAAAATCACCTCACTGTCTCATCGCCTTGACCATTAGGACGGACTACCGAGCTCCAGAGTGTAAGAGGGAGAGACAGCGAGGAACAACCCCCCACCTCAGGCTGGACTGTTCAACTCGCGTTGGCCACACCCCGGAGCACGGTTAGCGAGACGAAGTCTCCTGATCTGGAGCCGATGCAACTGGGCCGTTGCCATGCTGAATGCCTGCGAGTGGCATGTCCCTAAACTGTGCGCAGACAGGCAACCAGCACCCATCCACCCGACCTAGGTTGGGTACCTGCTGCTTATCACGACATCGCAGAGATGTTTGACAAGCAGGGTGTGCTTTCGCTGCACCACATCGGCCCTACGATTGCGCCATCGAGCTGTTGCCCGGCTCCATCCTTCTGAAGAGTCGTCTCTATAGCCTCTTCAAAACTGAAAGGGAAGCGATGGAGACATACATCAGGGATTCCCTAGACGCAGGCTGCATCTGACCGTCCTCTTCCCACGTAAAAACAAATACCCCTTCCTTTGATGAACTCCACCTTTGATTCCCTCCAGGGCGCCACGGTTATTACGCATACCACCTGGTAAGGGAGGGGGACAAATGGCTTACAGGGTTCAACACGCCAATGTGTCATTTTGAGTATCTTGTGATGCCGTTCGGTCTCACCAATGCCCCGGGAGTGTTCCAATGCCTCGTCAACCACGTGCTGGGGAATATGATTGGGCGTTTTGTCTTTGAGTACCTGGACGATATTCAGATCTTTTTCAGACACCTAACCGAGCACGCCCAGCACATCAGACAGGTCCTCCTCCACCTGCTGGACAACCGGCTATACGTGAAGGCGGACAAATGCAAATTCCACGTGCCGACCATCTCCTTACTGGGGTATGTCATCTTGGAAGGGCAGGCGGGGATGGATCTGTCCATGGTGGGGGCGGTATTGGAGTGGCTCTATGTCACGTCCTGGCTATGCCCCTAGCCATCTTTACGCTGGCTGGGGCCATAGTCAGGACATGGCCAGAAGAGGTGCCTCTAGGCACCTCTATGTGCTTTGGTCTCCCCAATTGGAGGCAGGTGTTGGTTATTGCCTCCAATTGGGGAACCTATTTATGTTAAATGGTTGCCCACATTATTGTGGTTTATTTTGGTTAGCAGCCGAAGGCTATGCCCAGTCGCTAAAGCTGGTTGAGTTTGTTTGTTTCCTTTCTTTATATTAAAAAACATGAATACCACAGAGCGTCTTGCCTCTGCCCTTCTGTCCATCCAGCAAAATTGTGACAGAATAAACCACCACAAGGACAAGGCAAGCAAGACGGACAAAAAGCAGCCCCAAGAAGTTTTTTGGGGGGAGCTATATGGGAGTATGTACAAAGGAGCCGCCAAAGCCCTCCGCCGAGGACTGGCCACCCGTGCCGCCCGAACCAGCGGCGCCCCCTTCTGTCCCGGCTCCACCGCCGCCCGAGCCAGCGGCGCCCCCTTCTGTCAACTGTTGGTTGTACATGTAGTTTTCGTCCGTTTGCCTGTGTGTTTGCTGCATCTGTTCCATGTCTGTCATTGTCTTGTGTTCCGGTTGCCCTGGCAACAAGCCCGGGGGCGGGGCCTTGCCTTCCTGGGCTGAGATCGCCCCACCTGATGGCCATCATCCACTCCCGGTTGTACAGTTGTATAGTTATTACTATTGATTAGTGTTTTTGTATAGTGATATTATTGATGGTTTGTGTTCTTATATTCATATAATAATTACTGTAACTTTTTTCTTTTAACTGCACTATCGTGAGTATGAAAACCAAGGATTTCATTGCCATAACTTGTATTTGCCAATGACAAATAAACCTTTTGAACCTTGAACCAATACTGGCGAGAGATGAGTCATCTGGTTCACATTATGCCTGGGTGCCCGGGCCCCAAAGAGGTGTGAACCATTGGAGCAAGTGTGGGCTGACCGCAAAGGGAACATATTGTTTATTTGGGGGTGTGTTGAGTGGAGCTGGGTCTGTTTACAGTGCGTCGTCAATAGTGTCCTGAAGTTGCCAACGGAACGGTCCGACCAAACAACCCCAAGGAAGAATGGTTTCGGGGTCCAAGACAGATGGGGGAACGAAACTGTCGGGTTAAGGCATCGGTCTTAACCTTCTCTTTACCCAGTTGATAGGACACTGTAAAGCAGAAGCGGTTGAAGAACAACGACCATCGGGCTAGGTGGGGTGTCAATCTCTTGGCGTTCTGGATGTATTCCAGGTTCTGGTGGTCAGTTAACACTAGAAACAGGTGTCGTGCCCCCTCCAGCCAGTGCCATCATTCTTCCAGCACAAGTTTGATGGCCAGCAGTTCTCAATTGCCCACATCATAATTCCTTTCCGCCGGGGTGAGTTTTCTGGAATAGAAAGCACATGGGTGTAGCCAAGGAGGAATGCCAAATCGTTGGGACAATAACGCACCCACTCCCACCTCCGATGCGCCAACTTCAATGATAAACGGATGAGTGGGGTCAGGCTGGCTTAGAACAGTTGCAAAGTTGAAGGCCCACTTAATCACGGTGGAAGCTGATAGAGCGTTTTGGACTTTAGGCTTGTGAGCATCGTGATGGCAGTGGCTTTGGAACTGAAATTCCATATGATAGAAATTAGCGAACTCGAGGAATCTTTGGAGGTCTTTGATGGTATGGGGCTGGGGCCAATTCCGCATGGCGCACACTTTGTAGTTGTTCATGCTTATTCCTCCAGGGGTAAGTACAATCCCTGAAACGAGACCGAAGAGATGTGAAAGGTGCTTTTTTCTGCCTTAACATACAGTTTTTCTCTTCTAAGTGCTTTAGGATGTGTCGGACATGAGACATGTGTTCTGGAAAGCATTGGGAATAAATGTACATGATCGATCGATTATGCCAAGAAAGATTCTGTTCATAAATGATTGGAACACGGAAGGTGCGTTTGTGTGTCCATGCGGCATGACCAGGTACTCCCTTAAACGAATGCGGACCAGATTGCAGGCACTGCGAAGATCCAGTTTTGTGTAGAGTGTAGTATTGCCTACTTGTTCTAAGGCGGCTGGAATCAGGGGGAATCTTTCTGGCCGTGGATGTCAATGCATTGGCGCAGAACCCCGTCCTGTTTCCCCACACAAAAGAAGTTTGAGGCCGCAGGGGAAATGGAGGGGTGTATAAAGCCCAGTTTTTCTCTGTATCGGGACAATGTTTCTGGAATGGACAATGGGTAGATGCTTCCCTTGGGCAGGGGTGCTCCAGGATGAAATTAAATCCCAGGGACGGGGAGGTTGAAGGTAAGTAGCTTTTTTCCATCTAAAAAACATTTTGGTACAGCATGTACTCTGAGGGGATCACTGTGGGCTGGCCGTCATGGCAGTCCTCTTTGGAGGTGGCTCGACATTGAACACACAGCGCGACAGACAATTTTTTTACTCCAACCCAAATTCTGCACACTTGATTCTAATAACGAGCTGCATGAAAAGCAAAGCCAAGTTAGTCACAACTAGGGTTGCCGAGAAAACCTACAGGATGGTAGATCTCCAGGACCAGGATTGGGCACCCCTGCCCTAGTTGCATGGGTTCTGGATCGGGGAGGTGGACTAGGATAACCACAGGAAGTTTTCAAAACCATTGTCTCTGGTTTTGGGTTAAGAGTGTGCATATAATAACAGCTCGGTACCTGAATTAAAGACATCTGGGAGCAGACATTTTTCTGATCAATAGCAGCTCAGAAACGTATTACCCTCATTAAAATGCAAATCAATTCGTTTTTCAAGGCGTTTTTCTGGATTTTTTGGTTGTTATTCTGCGTCTCACTGTTCAAATAAACCTACCATTAAAATTATAGACTGATCATTTGTTTGTCAGTGGGCAAATGTACGAAATCAGCAGTGGATCAAATACTTTCCCCCCTCATTGCACAGTTCATAGATTCTATTTGTGGTGGAAGTAATCTTAATAAGAAACTTTAGTCAGTTTAACACATTGTACATTTAGCTAGACACCTTTCATCAAATTTGTCGTGATGTTACTGTATGACAAAATGATGAAATGTCGAGATGCAATTTTATGATGTGGTAGTATGTCCCAATCGGTCCCAAATCTGGCATACTAGCTTACTATATAAGAAACAGTACGTACCATCATCCGCAAAGTATGTACTTGTATTACATAGTATGTAGTATGCAATTTGGGATTCAACCAATGCATTTGATTTCCTTGTAGTTCACATAGCGTAGTGGTTAGCAATTAAACTGTTATTATATGGATGACCATCTACAGTAATCTTTCTGCAAGAGTACACTTTAGTTCCTTTAATAAACGTCCTGTAGCCCAAGATATTTCAAGAAAAATGTAGTGGCTGGAATAATAGTTGTACTTGGAGACTATACCGAGGTGCGTTGACTACCAACAGACTCTGTGGACTAGTGGGAAAATTGCTGACCCTCTGTTTGATTCCCCTCTCAGATGTTTACAATTTTGTCTTGTAATATGATTATCATATATTTAGAAGAACAACTGTATTAAGTGACCCTTTTATACTGTTATTGTTTTCTAAAGATAGAAATCACTCATGGACTGATTGGAGTAATTGATTTCATTATAGGTAGGCTGTATAGCTATTAACTAGCCATCTACAGTAATCTTTGTACACTTTAGTTCTGTAAATAAAAGTTCTTTTGCCCACATTATTTAAGCAAAAATGTAATAGCTGGGGTAAAAGTCACATTTGGAGATTATACAGAGAGCGTTAGTACCAGCTGGCCATGTGGGAACATCCCTGACATTCAATAATTAGACCCTGGTTCAATTCCCTTCTCATACTTTCCCATTTTTGTCTCTCAGAAATATTTATCCATTTGGTACCCTTCAGTATCACACAACAATATATATCCACTCTGTAATTCCATCCATCTCATATTTAAAAGAATAATTGCATTACGTTATCTCTTCTATTTTCTTTTAAAGGAACAAATCAGCCGTGGACTGATTCGAGTAATTGTTTTCATTATAGGTACTATTAGTGATTCATTTTTTTGATCTGCAGAGGAGCGATGGACTCCATCCCAGCTGGAGTGGTGCTCTTCTTTTATCGAAGAAAATTGACAGGAGTCTCACTCATATAGCCTCCCCATGAGATAGGGTGCAGGACAGGGCGTTAGCCAGCTGTTAGCCAGCCAGCCTGCTATCATAGTCGAGGCTGAGAAAAGTTAAACAAGGAATTGCTAACAACAGCAACCTTAGGATAAAACCTTCCTCCACCTCGGTCACAAATACAAATTTAACTTATCACCTCGCATCTCAAAATGGGACTCCTAAATGTTAGATCCCTTCCTCCAAAGGCAGTTACAGTAAATTAATTTGTCTCTGATCATAAACAAGATGTTATTGGCTTGTGTGAAACATGGCAATGAAAACAACAAAACAATAGCAGCTCCTGTGACTGGGTAAAGTGAAACAAACTCTTCCAAACCAAAATGATCCACACTAAGTGTGGGCAAACATTCCATATAAATGGGTTCCCCAATTGGAGGCACGATCTACACCTGCCTCCATATGCGCAGAGACATACGGGCGGTGATAATCAATGTTTTTAATGAAAACAACAAAGTGCAGTGCATAGATGGCTAGGGGCATAGCCAGGACGTGACACCTGTCAAGAGAAATATATATTGTAGCTCTAATAATTTTCCCCCAAAATCCTGGAATATCGAATCATTGTCTTATTACATTTATCATTAAAAACAAGAAATCCACTTACTCTGCAAACAATGAGTTTCAAAAGCCATGCTATAAATTCTCGGACTACAAATACATTTCTTGATATTCTTCCAAGCTCGCTCATCAGTGACAGAGTAAATAAATCTTCAAACGATCTAATCGAGGATCAAAACTCAACATTGTGAAATACTGAAATACGGTTGCACCACTAAAAGCAAAAGAAATATGCAACAAGAAACTTGCTCCCTGGTACATAGGCAATACTAGAGCTTGATGTTTGTTTTTGCGAACTTCAGCCTGTAAGAAACCTTGTAAGAAAAGGCTTCCTTCTTGCAATATTACCCAATAGCCCATTCATATGTAGAATACAGGAGATTGTTGTCACATGTAGCATTCATGTTGTATTGTCTATGTGAACTATGTTGAGCTTCATCGGGATCTTTTACATTATCGCCAGCCTGCTACCACTGCCATAGGGGCTGGGCAGCATGGTATACTAATATTTAAAAGGGGTAACTTGATTTTGCATGGCTTGCTTGGTCTTTGTCATGCTTCAGTTATGCACATTAAGTCAATATTACAGTATGAGATCAACTTTAAGGGCTTTATTTTAAAGATTGAATATTTGGTATAGCAGCTTTGGTAACTGATTTAGCTGTTTTTCTTGAGGAACAGGACAGCTGATTGTAATTTATACTCAGTATGTTGATTTTAGAAGGACAATTTGAACACAGGGTGGGTGGTACTCAGTCAATGGAGACATGTCTGTTAATATTTACAGTGGTTGAGTACTGACTGTCTGCCAAGGTCCCAGGCCAAAAATCTGCAAAGCAGACTGAACATTCTTTAGGTTTCCCTCATGTCACAGGATGTGGGGGCTGGTGTGGGAATTGGGTAAGATGTTTGGGTATACATTCTGGTTTGCCTGTGCATATCAGGGGTCTTTACCGATAAACACATCCAATTCCCGGAAATCCGATCCAGTGAAAGGGGTGGATATATCAGATTGCATATTATACAGCTGATCATCAGATCCTGGGTTGGATGAAGCTTAGTAGATCTGCATGATAGAATTGTGTGTGCTAATAATACAAATACTGACAAAATCTGATATCATATTTAAAGAGAAAAGTATCTTGAATATATGTAAGAAATATCCTCTATGAATCACATTTGCTACATATTGTACGTGATTCAAGATTGGTTCTTTCAGCATTCATCGTTCCCCCACCTCTCTGCCTCTTCCTGGGTTGAGCTCTCGTTATTATGAACTTGAATAGGCGTATTGCAATATTGTTCATCTGGTTATTTTCTTTGACAGTAACCTCAGAGCGTTTGTGCAAAAAGGCAATGTTCATATCGCCTATTTCATAACATTTATATGGAGGACCAAACATGCTAAAATTATAATTTTTTATCAATATATATTTTTCCCCTCAAAGATTTCAGTTTGTTTTTCAATTGGATTGTTAACGTTATAGATCACATTAAAGGTGGAAAAAGTTCTAAAATTATTTATCTTTGTTAAAAAGATTTCATCACAAAAACTTGGCATTTTAACAGGACTTTTTATATCCAATGTACTTCAGAAACAGGCACCTCACAATGTCCTCAACTAGCATCTTCATTAAATTTGTACCTGCAAATCACCAGTTTCAATGTCATCAGTGAAGAGACAACTCTTGGGATGCTGGCCTTCAGGGCAGAGTTGCAAGGAAACAGCCATATCTCATACTAGCCAATAAAAAGAAAAGATTAAAATGAGCAAAAGAACACATACACTGAACAGAAGAAGATTGGAAAAAAGTGTTAGGGATAGACCAATCTTAATTTGAGGTGTTTGGATCCGAAAGAAGAACATTCAGTAGACGCAGACCAAATGAAAAGATGCTTGAGGAGTGTATGATGCCATCTGTCAAACATGGTGGAGGCAATGTGAAGGTCTGGGGGTGCTTTCGTGGAAGTCTAACCCTCTGAGCACGATTGATGTGCGGGCATGTCAATGAAAACAATTGTAAAAAGATATTTTTACTTACTGATCTATAAACATAGAAGCTAGAAGCTTCAAAAGGATATTCTGCTGCAAATAACAACATCTCATTTGTGTACATTCGTCAACCAGAAGCCCTGCAATTGTGATCACAAATCCACAACAAAAGTCATTCTTCAGGATTTCAGCAGCAGCCCTAACTAAGTATACTTGATCTTATTCTGTTGTTGGGAAGTCTACAATGCATAAACCAATCAAAAACTGTGGTAAAACAACCAGTGGAATTTTTATCCATGTCACCCCCTCCCCAAAAGAGAGAGCGAGCAAACGCTCGCCATGGGGGAGAGGCGCGTGTCGCGCTTACCATGCTCCCAATGAAATCATTATGCACTTGGATTGCTTTGAAGACGCATTCAGTTGCTACATGCAATTGTTTTGAGAAAAAAGAAATGGCCAAACGGCAAAAAAGTGGAATAAATGATTATTTGTAAAATAGGGTAAGTGTAGCCTAAATGCTTTTCTATGATAATGTTTATTATTATTTTGCATTGTTTTAGTGGAATTACAAGGCCTATATGATAACTGCCAGTGTTCAAATGTGCACCTATGCTGTGTTGTGTAGTGTCATCTGTGGATATAACATCCCAGATTAGAACACATCCCTGTTCTAATCTCCACCACTTTCAGAAATGACACATGTAGGGAATTCCAAAGGAAATAAAGTCACACTGTATTCAAAACACCCCATAAAAAATGTAAATAAATCCTCAGAGATCAAAAAAGCAGGGACTGCCATCAAGTGGAGTCTTTTGCATGTACAATATTACTGAATAAATTCAGTGACACCATATGGGAATTTTCAAGGATTATCTGGATTTTTTTTTACAAAATGGATGTGAATGAGAGTAAAAAAAATTAATGTTCATTTTATTACTTTATACATTCAAAACCATTCAACTTGTAGTTAGTCTGAACTCCTGGGAGTATCCAAATATAATGTAAAACCGCCTACCTATTATATTTTACTATTTTATTTGAATATAAAACCAAAATATGAGCACTTGGGAGTTTTCTTTCTGACTATTTCACATGATTACTCATGTGTCTCAAAAACTTTGTTTTCAATACATCCTTAGCTGAGGGTCAGCACAATCCCAGAATTTAAATAACTTCCTTCTACTAAAAAGAATGACCATTATAGAGGCCAAAATGTGAAGACAGTGACATGCGGATTTGGAAACCCTAGCTGTCAGAGGGCTAATAAGAGCTTTGTAGGAGTGAGGTTATCAATCCATTTTCCCCCCACGGAGCCAATTTCCTCCTACAACAGGACAATGACACAAAGCACAGCTCCAACTATGCAAATAACTACTTAAGGAAGAAGCAGTTAGCTGCTATTCTGTCTATAATGGAGAGACCCGCACACACACAGGATCTCAACCCTATTGTGCTGTTGTGGGAGCAGCTTCTCCGTAAGATGCGTTATTGCCCTTCAAATCAATCCAACTTCATGAAGCATCGGGTGAACTCTCTTCAGATTACCTGAACAAATTGAATACTAGAATGCCAAAGATCTGTAAATGGAGGATTGTTTAACAAAAGCAAAGTTTGAAGATCATTTCTAAGTGACACCAAAGTTTGTCTGGGCTTTTAATATTTTCTTGTTGAAACAAGTAGCATGAAAAAAGCAGCATGGTAAGTGGTTGTGCTACAGATGAAACTTTGTCTCTGAATTTGTGTGGTGGCGAAGGCAGGGCCATTTATGAAAACACATGTGGAGTATACAACATTTTTTTACTTATCTACCTTGAGCTTGGATAACTGGTCTACAGATTCATCTTTGTTAGCTGGTCAGGAGTGGTATTACTTCATGTGTGTGTGCGTACTACTCATTTGGTGCCTAATTGGAACATAGTCTACTGTCCCTGTCAGTGAAAATAATTAGCGTTATAGTTAAAACTTTTTTTCTTCTCCAAATGGTACTGTGACAGAAATGAAAGTTCAAAGGTAGCATTCTACCACAATATATTCAGAAGTAGCCAGGAAATTAATGGCCAGAGACAATAAAGAATGTACACATTATTTTCCTAAAGACTTAATTAATTAATGATACTGTCCACCCTTGCTGTCTTGCCAGGTGGGCTCTCATCGCCATTGGGATGCCCTCCCTCCAATGCAATTCAAGGTCAGAATCACTGGCTTGTTGTTGTCTCTCTTTTGCACACTTGTGCAAATGGGCCGTACTCTGCTGGCAATACTCTGCCCTCATTCAGGATAGTTGCGGTTGGTGTGTGTCCCTTTGGTTGATGCTTGGCAATGTGGTTGGATTGATTTCCTGTCTGTTGGGCCCTGTCCGGGGCCTCCCTCAGATAAGGCCACAGTGTCACTGGACCTCCCTGTCTCAGCCCCAAAGTCTTAAGCTGCTATATTGTTGGGTCAGTTCCCCTTCTCCACTATAAATCCTTAGGAGGACATGAGGTCTTGGCCCACACCTACAGAGTACCAGGCTTGACACGTTGCTGTCCCTGTCCAAAGTCCTCCTGGTTGTGTTGCAGATCAAGAACCATCATACATCATGGTTTTATTAACCACATGCAATCAAAATGTACATCATTGATAGGATTAGCATGAAACTCATATATTAAAAAAAGCTACATTCTAAAGTATAAATTATAAATATGACAAAAAATATATCATATCAAACCCCTTTCTGACTTTAGTTCAAGTTTTTTTATGTTATCAATTAAGCAAACATGTTCAAAACAAAACTAGACAAAAACAAATGTATTCAGGCTTTTCATTTCACATGAAGTGATAAGGGGTAAAAACACAATTGACACAGACAAGAAAACTTGAATACTATATTTAAAGTTTTATCAACATTCATAGCACAAACGTATAAAGAGGTCATAGAAAATATCGACAATAGTATAAAACAGATGTGTCATATGAAACTTATCACAGTATCAACAGGTGGTACGGAAAAAAGGCAGAGCTATTTTTTATCAGACCATATACTTTTGTATACCTATACTTTGCAGAGTGCCAAACAACAGCCCTTAACTGTGGTAAATGTTGTATATAGCCATCTATACTGTATACCCTGCATACTGTAAATGTCATTAGGGTGCATTTTAAACAACATAACTACACAGATACTCTACAATCAGTATGGTATAAAAATACATCTAAATCAACTAGGTCACGTGGTTGTCCAAATGATGCTGGCATGCTTATTTAAGATGGATACATGCACACTACATATGCCCGCATTTTATTGTATTTGCTTGAAGACTAAACACACTGTGACTGTTAGAATGTTAACAAGAATGCTGAGGTGTCAGGACATCATTCAATATTGTCTGAACTTCGGTTGAAGTGGTTGAGCAACGTCAAGCTGAACCAGGAGCAATTGTCATTAACATCTAGGCAAAGAAAGAAACAATGAAATGACTATGTGAGAGCTACAAGTGAATCTCACAAGATACGATGGCTCGCTGGATAGCTGGCTAGTTAACAAACTACTTTCACAAGGATAAATAAATCCCTCTGAGTGGCACGTGTGTTTCACTAGTGTTGCAACTCTTTCTAGTAATGAAGCCTTTACCTGGTTAACTAGCTAATAGCGTAGCGATACAATGCCAGATTTTATTTAAACACTAAACAATTATCTGAGTCAAGCGTTCAAATAGCTAGTTGGTTACAGTAGATAAAGCCATTTTTTTCCAAGAATGTTTTTATAAACAGCTTACCAGTTTTCTGCATAGTTGTTGTTTTCACCAGGACTTCTGGAATGACCCCAATTTGTAGCTCTCGAACCAAGACCTGACGTGAGACTAAAGGCAAGTGCCTGATTGGCTGGAGTACAGGCTAAAACGGTATTAAAAAAGCTAGCAAAGAGATTACCCTATAAGCCTCATTGGATTGCAAGTACAAATCGTTTTAGCATAATTAATGCTAATGTTTGTGTCCAAATTCTGTAGACAAACAGGAACCAATCCACACAGTATTCTATCCACATATACGGTACATTCCACAAACTCAAATGTCACTCATTAATACCTCTTCACCTGATGAAAATAGTTTGCATATTGTGAATTCCGATTGCAGATTGTGTTTCATATTTACAGCTTGTAAAGTATTTGTGAATTTAAAATGTGTTTGAAGATTCTGAATTACATTTGTGGACCACATTCCCTATTTGCAGATCATGATGTATTTGATGTATTTGTAGAATTTGTGCAATTTCTTATTTTTATGTGGTATAAAATATGGCAAAACTTGAATCAAAATGTTACAAATAGGCACCAACCCATTTACTGTTCAAAGGTGTGACATTTTTCATATATTCAAATCCTTGCTTTGAGGTACAAGTAGAAAAGGGTTTATGGGTAGTGAAATATGTTTATGGTTCGTGTTTTGTATTTCCAGATCGTGCGACATTTGTTTGTGGATGTTGCATTAATTTGAAAATTGTATTTTATGTTTACACATTGTAATATACATATGTAAATTGTGGTCTGCACATTTGCAATAATTTAGAAGCGATTCTCTTTCCATACAGTTGTAATGGTTATACAGTAAAACACTGCTGACCGTATGTGTGATAATTACTTTCAAAAGCTTGACACTTGCATGGTTTTGTTAAGACAATTAAAACCTACTAGTAAACATGAGGGGGCCACAACACTATAATTCAAATTTCACAATTCTCTTTGCCACCCCTCCATTAAAAAAGTGATGTTTTGATTGATTATAGTATTTATAAGTAGAATTTCACCGGACTGTGTAAGTGAAGCTGGCTATGAAGAGAACATTTCTCAGACGGAGTAAGTGACTATACTTTGTTAAATTGCGTAGTGGTTAGAGACAAAAACTGCCACACAAGACACTCGGGTAGCTACATAGGATAAAACAACATCTGTCAGTAACATGTTCCAATACTTTTGCTCACTTGAAAAATGGGTGGGTTCAAACAAAGGGTCGTATGTCCTGAGTTGTTTAACACATTTGGATGTGAATACCAGGAAATGAAACCTGAAATTCTCAACTCTGGTCTCACACTCATCTTTTGATCTTAAACCCAAATGTATTCAGTGAACAACAAAAACAAAGGAATTTGCCTTACCGTTCCAATACTTTTGGAGGGGACTGTATACACTGCCGTTCAGAAGTTTGGGGTAACTTAGACATTTCTTAAAAAAGCATTGGACATTTTTGTCCATTAAATTAACATCAAATTCTTCAGATATACAGCATAACACATGAGGACAATGACCCAAAGCACAGCTCCAAACTATGCAATAACTATTTAGGGAAGAAGCAGTCAGCTGGTTCTCACACATTTTGAACGATATTGTATATATAATTTTACAACGCTTATTCTGAATTCACCCTACTAACACTCCCAACCAAGGTATAACAAACTTTATTTGCAAGAGGTGTTGAGCAACTCTTGGTAGTCATCACATTGATAAGAAGGAATACTAAAAAACTTTGTAAAGGGTTTGCTTTAGAAAGGCAGTTTCACCTTGAAGACGAACATCTCGCGTCTGAAGAAGGCCACAGTGTTGAAGTTACCATCACAGATGTTGGGTTTGCCATTTGGGGAGTAAGGCCTGTCACCAGAAGGTGGACGTGGTGGGCGTGACTGACGATCATGTTTTCTCTCGGAGGTCGAGTGGGTGCGGCGAGCAGGCAAGGTTGGCAGCAGTCTTGTAGGCTCCAGCATGGCTGTAGGGACACCTGTACACAGAGGAACTTTCATGTTCACTTTCAAAACACAAATCTTTTCAATAAATCTTTATAGCGCTTCTACATATAATACTAGAAGAAAGTCTTAAGCCACTTTTTTAAAGCACTACACAACATTACAATAAAAACAAATAAAGAAAGTAACAGAGTAACATGAATCTGCATTTGCATTTTTTACTGTACTACTGTAATAAATACTAGCGTTAATGACCAGAAAACATCTATAGTTAATGTTTCACATTAATATTACAAATATGTTGGTTCACAAAATGTATCATTTTGCCCATTTAAACTTTCTTGCTGAATGAGTCCCCTCATACTCAAGTTTGACCCTCACAGAACTATCCCCTCAACCTAAACCACCCTGAAACAGCTGCTGGGTAATATTTTGTTCTAGTCTGGTAAAGGATTGAGGAGAGTTTTGAAATTAGAGGTAGGCCACCAACTTAATGGTGAGTGATCATATGGACAAACTTCCCAACCCTTTATTAAACGGAGATACGGAGATTTTCCCAAGAATCTACCAATTGTGCTGTGATGTCTTTCTAAGTTTAGGTGACAGTGTGCTGATATTTGAGCCATAAAACACTTGATGATACCTAATACAGAAATATAAAAGTAGTGAAAACATCCACAAAACATCCAGTGTTCAAAGGGTTCACACGTTAAATTACACGGCAGCAAACATACTAGATCACAGAAGGGATTAGCAGAGCGAGAAAATGGCACGATGTTAAATATTTAAAAATTGGCCAGATATACAGTGGATATTAAAAGTCTACACACCCCTGTTAAAATGCCAGGGGTTTGTGCTGTAAAAAAATTTGACAAATTTATATCAAGTCAGAACCTTTTCCACCTTTAATGTGACCTATAACGTGAACAATTCAATTGAAAAACAAACAGAAATCTTTGAGGAAAAAAAACTCACAATAACCTGGTGTGCACACCCTTAAACTAATACTTAGTTGAAACACCATTTTATTTTATTTCAGCACTCAGTCTTTTTGGGTAGGCGTCTATTATCATGGCACATCTTGATGTGGCAATATTTCCCCACTCCAAATCTGTCAGATTGCGAGGACATCTCCAGTGCACAGCCCCCTCTGATCACCCCACAGATGTTCAATTGGATTCAGGTCTGGGCTCTGCCTGGGCCATTCTCTTCTGGTGAAGTCATGCTTTTGTGGATTTAGATGTGTGTAAAGAAAAACAGCCCCAAAACATGATGCTGCCACCACGATGCTTCCTTGTGGGCATGGTGTTGTTTGAGTGATGTGCAGTGTAGTTTTTGCACCAAACATACCTTTTGGAATTATGGCCAAAAAGTTCAACCTTGGTATCAGACCATACCACATTTTTCTATGTGCTTTTTGGTGACTTGATGTTTGTTTTTGAAAACTTCAGCCGGGCTTGGATGTTTATCATTGTAAGAAAAGTCTTCTGTCTAGCCACCCTACCCCATTGCCCATTCATATGAAGATTACAGGAGATTGTTGTCACATTGTAGCACACAGCCAGTACATGCCAGAAATTCCTGCAGCTTCTTTAATGTTGCTGTAGGCCTCTTGGAAGCCTCCCTGACCAGTTTCCCTTCATGTCTTTTCATACATATTTGGAGGGACTGCCAGATCTTGGTAATGTCTCCTGTTGTGCCACATTTTCTCCACTTGATGATGACTGTCTTCACTGTGTTCCATGGTATATTGAATCCTCACTGATATCTGTCAAGAATGAGATCCCTCTGATGATTTGGAAGCTCTCTGTGGTCTATGGCTTTTGCTCTGAGATCCAAGTAAGAAAATGTCAGGACAATTGTACAGCTGAACTTTATTTGTGATTATCAAAGTCACTTTAAATGATGGCAGGTGTGTAATGACTTCTATTTTACATTAGTTTGAATGTGATTAGTTAATTCTGGACACTGCCCCATCCCCAGCTATAAGAGGGTGTGCGCACTTATGCAACCTGGTTATTGAAAGCTTAAAAACAAATCCTTGAAGTTCTGACATGATATATCGTTGTGTCATTCTTTGACATCACAAAACCATCACAAAACCTGGCATTTTAACAGCGGTTTGTAGACTTTTTATATCCACCATATGTTCCTATTAGCAGATATATTGATAAATAAATTCATAGTATTTTTCCTTTTTCTAAAACACTATAACTCTATGGAGACAGTAGTTCAGGCTTTGGCCCAGTCCCTCACCCTCAAAACATTCCTTCATGACTGGGTCCTGCTAGCGAACTAGATACCTACTGTAACTTTTCATAGTCTACTAAAGACTCATCTCTTCAGCCTGGTCTATGGCTTGTTGTTGTCTCTCTGTTGCGCACTGGTGCAATTGGGCTGTACTCTGCTGGCAATACTCGGCCCTCATTCAGGAGGATTGTGGTTGGTGAGTGGAGTGTCCCTTTGGTTGATGCTTGGCAATGTGAGTGGATTGATTTCCTGCCTGTCCAAAGTCCTCCTGGTTGTGTTGCAGATCAAGATGTTACCTGACAATTTCAGTTGCCACTCTGCTGAACCCCCCCCCGCCCGTCTGTCCCTGTCCTTGTCCATCTGGTCATGACTCTGATCTGGTTTAAATAGACTCTGGGCTTAGCCCACATGCATCAAACTATTATTACAATTTGGACTGTTAATATGGTCACCCGGCACAGCCAGAAGAGGACTGGTCACCCCTCGGAGCCTGGTTCCTCTCTAGGTTTCTTCTTAAATTTCGGCTCGCTTAGGGAGTTTTTCCTAGCCACTGAAGTTCATCACTACTGTTGTTTGCTCCCTGGGTTTTAAGGCCGGGTGTTTTGTGAAAGCACTTTGTGACAACTGCTGATGTAAAAAGGGCTTTAAAATACATTTGACTGATTGAACAATACATCTTTTAACATCTTTCTACTGACAATATCATGGTGAAATATGTTCAAATACAGATTGAAGAAAGTGTCACATTTGTACACTTTATTTAGACCGCTAATAAGTAAGTTCATTCCATTGATTTATGCTTTGTTGTGGGAATGTAAGGTTTAGAAGTACTACAGTCAATAGTGAAATCTGTAGCTAGCAATCATTATGTACAAAGTTCTCTTTTTGATATTGCCGCTAGATATTGCCGGCAAGTTTAATGAAATAACAATTAGATTTAGTGGACATTTTTGTCCAGTACAGTTGCCTCTATATAAGGCAAACAAGGGAAAAAACTTGAATGAAAGTTTCGAAAGATACTCTGTTGATATCAATTCTGGAACTTGTGGTATTTTATTAACTGACAAATTCAGAGGAAGTAGATTCAATTGAAATTCTAATTTTCACTGACAGTTTTTATGACACAAATGTATTATAGTTAACATTAGTAATTAGTACCTTAAGGAGTTGTGCAATGGTAAAAATCCCCTTTAAGTGTTCATTCATGACATCCTGTGTCACTGGGGGTATAACTACTGTATGAGAAAATATACACAGGCTTAGGTAACGTCCCCCAATTATTCATTTCTAGTGGTTAAAGAAATAAATCCTTTCAATCTCAACATTTAAATGCATTGGAAAACAACGGTACATTTTGCAATTAAATATACACTTTCAGCTAGTGCATTTGTTTTTAGTAAAGAGTGGTTAATTTTCCACAACAGAACACAAAAATTCTATGAGAAAAGTCAGGGAATTGCTGTAGACAGCTACACACCCAAAAAATAACCATCTACACTATTAGTGCAAAAATAATTTTTCCAATCAGTTTACTGAGAATCTGTATACTATTAAAAAAAATTCAGCAACGGAATTCCCTCAATGACTATTTGGTCACATTTGAAATGTCAGTACTGCATCTTCATGCAAACTGATTGATGATCCATCATAATTTTCGTTAAACCATGCATTTTGAAAATGTTATTTTTGTGTGATGTCCACAGCCTGATGACTATTTAATCAAAATGTGGAGCATAAAATGTTAAGAAGCTACAGTTCCACTTGCCTTTGTTTTCAACCATTGCCATGTGTGAAACCAAGCCTTCAATTGAGTGCAAATTAACAAGCAAGATCATTGTTGTCCTCCCTAGATTTGAACCCAGGTCTCCGACGTAAGAGGCTGTGTCCCCAGAGCTATACATCTCATATACGTCACACATTAACATCACGCTGAGTTTAAATGTCCCTAGACGCAATTAAGCACTGTGCTAAATGGAATAACATTTCATATGCATTTTTTTGAACAAATCTTAATACATAATTAAAAAATCCATAAGGAAAAGTTGCAGTATAACAGTAAACAGTTTTATTTTAGTCTTCCTATAACATAGCTACTGAATGTTGTGGCCAAGTTGTCTATCCTGAGCAAATGCTCTTTTGCCACTGGTCATTTTAACAGCTTATTTGTCATTTGTGAATGTCGTTGATACAATAACTATCAACATAGCTGACGATAACAGACATTTTTGTCAAGTGAGAGAATCATGTAGCCAGCGAAGGTTTTGTCTATCCTGAACAAATCCTAATACATAAGTCTAAAATCCACCAGAAATAGATTTTTGCAATATAACAGTCACAATATAACAATGAAACGTTTTATTTTAGACTTCCTATAATGTAGTTACTGAAGGTTGTGGCCATCGAAGGTTTTGTCTATCCTGAACAAATCTTCAGGCAGTATGTGTTGAACACGGGACCTGTTGTTCCGTAGCCCGCGTCTCTTACCACTACGCTATTTAACAAGGATCGGCCAGTCAGGTCGGTAACATTCGATCTTCTAGGCCAGCTTCGCATACACACGGTCCGGCAAAACAATGTATTGTTCAGCATCATCCTAAAATGTAAAAAGAAGCATAATCCACAAGCATAATGGGCGATCGGTCGAACACGGAAAGGCAAGATGAGAGTCTGGAGAACGCGAGATGTGGCATGTAAACATGAACCATTGATCTGGCAGGGGAGAAGTGGCAGGGAGTTGTATTTGTATGCATGGTGATGAGGTGAATGGGGACAGGTGTGTGAGTGGTGATTGGTGACAGGTGTGTGACTTGGTGCGCACTGAAACTCAGGAGCGCGGGTGCCCTCTGCTGCGGGGACGTGACATGGTGTTTTCTGCTTTTTAAAAGCAATGCCCATACAATGGCCATATTAATCAGCCACCTCCAAATGTCATGAAGATACATTTTTGTCTAATCTGACAACAACAGACGGTTCAAATTTTAATTCCAATAATGCTTCTCAAAGATGCCCTGACTGTGCTTAGTGGAATTTTTAACTGTTTTACAGGACATTACAAAAGTATTCATCCCCTTTGAATTTTTCCTATTTTGTTGCATTATGACTGAGGACTGTGCCATCTGCTGCCTCGAAAGAACATTTGGCCATGCTGGCCAGCTGCTATTGACAGTGTTCTGTTGGTGCAGTTGGTGTTGCGCCTAAAACTTAGCCAGCAGAACTCGGCAACACCGGCCATGCAGCCACCACCCAATGCTGCACTCCCCACAACCGGAGGGAGACATATCCTTCTTCCCCGGGATAATGATGTGATCACGGCTCGCTGCCAGGGTTTCCTACTGAAAGTGGAACTTGTGTACAATTCCATCCATCTTGCACCGACAGACAGCCAGAAGATCATGTCACTCGTCTCTGGCCTCTCCGGATAAGCACTGGAATGAGCCACCGCTGTGTGGAACCTAGCGGGACCAAGCCAGTGCGATTACCCCAACTTCATCTGCCTTTTCTGGGTGGTCTTTGATCATCCACCAGACGGACCAGAGGCAGGTGAACGGTTATTCCATCTTCAACAGGAGATGAGGTCAGCACAGGATTATGCTTTTGAATTCCGAATCCTGGAAGCGAGGTCTGGGTGGAACGAATGTGCCCTGATAGACCACTACCGATGGAGTTTTCGGGAACACATCTGGAGGGAGCTAGCGTGTTGAGACACCACCCTCTCATTCGACCAACTAGTGGAGATGTCAACCTGCTGCTGCCGAGGACATCCGAGAAAGTTTCTGCCTGCTCCACACCAACATCAAGACACTGCCATCCCCATGGACCTGGGGTGGCAGCCCTACCAGGCAGAGGGTGTGGACACAAATGTGGAGAGCCTCCGAGAGAAGTTCCACAGCAGCACCTCGTTCACTCTCCCCTGGATCGAGAGGCGGGAGGCAAGATACTTCCGTATCACCCCAGGCAGCCCTTGCTTGCTCACCTATAGCTTCCCATCTCACTCAGTACACTGTTCCTGTTAGGTTTCCTGTTTTTTTGCAGGCTTCCCAATGTAAGGCGCAAGTAGATCAGGTATAGCTGGGAATTTCATGGATAAGTCATTGGCCTTGTGTGCACGCATTGCCCTCAAGCTCCTCATATACTTTGTCTGTTAGAGCTTTTGAAAACTATACATTAGGGTCTAGTTTAGTCACAGAGCACACAGTTCCCATCGCTATGATCACCAATCGTACACACACAGAAACACTGACCTTCCACATTATAGAATCCCCCTTATTCCCTGTAGTGTTAGGATTCATGTGGTTAGCTCTCGATGAATCCATTATTTCCTAGTCTAGGCAGGTTATTTCGGGGTGGTCACGGAGGTGTCAAGGTAGGCGTTTGTGTGTTTCTGTCGGTTCAACCACGTTGGGAAGTGCCAAATCCCCCCCAAATACATGGATTTGGCACTGGTTAATGTCAATGCTTTGCCTCCTCCATGACCACACCGGGGTATTCTGCGAATTGTCTCACACAGAAAGAGACGCACACCCTAAGGGTCACGTGTATCCCCTGTATCAAGCTGAGATGGCAGCGATGATTGATTATGTCGATGAAGCTTTGCGGCAGAGGTAAATTCAGCCCTCAAAGTCAATGGCATCCTTGAGTTTTTTTTTGTAGGACAGTGGGTTCAAGCTCATGCATCGATTATAGGGCGCTAAAAAAACTCTCAATTCCATTCAGCTACCCTCTCCCTCTAATCTCAGTGAAGTTAGAAAAGATGCACAGGGCTCGCTTTTTCACAAAACTGGATCTCAAGAGTGCTTAATACTTGATACCTCTGGCCAGGGTGGGGGGCCTCCCGTACCTCGTGGAGTGGGATGGGTACGGTTCAGAGGAGCAGAGCTGGGTTCTGGTGAGGGTTGTTTGGGTCCCTCCCTCATTCAGAATTCTCATCGCTGTTGTCCGGATTGCACTGCTCCACACCCAACAGGTCGGCCCCGGGGATGGCGTCATCGTGCGGCACTGGGAGGCCTCACGATGACAACTGCACCACCTGCAGCCTCTTACCGCCCTGTTTCGGGCAGGCTTTATCGTTCTAAGTCAGCGGCCTTCTGACACCAACGCCCGGTTCATAATATCATCCTGCACTCCTGTCTCGTTAATTGCACACACCTGATTCTAGTCCTTATCCCTGTCATATAAATGTTCCCTCTGCTCTCCTTGTTTTTGTCTCCTTTAGAGCAATGTCAGCTTGACAACAAACTTTTATATGGAATTCAAATAATGGACATACACAAAATTGGTGAAGTGCAATGAAAAAATATTTAGATGCATAGGAGCAATGGACGGGGTCCTCCAATATAGTGAGTATAGGAAAATGGTCTGGTAGCGTACATTAACAGAAGGGGACTGTACCACATATGCAATAAGAGCATGTTGTTGTAAAGCAGGGGTCTCCAAACTATTCCACGGAGGGCCGTGTGTCTGCAGGTTTTCTCTCTCCTTGTACTTGATTGACTAATTAGGTTACTGATTGGTTAATATCTACCTTCACCTGGTTGTTTAGGTGTGAACTGGGAACCAATTTATAGGAAAAACCAAAAACCTGCAGACACAAGGCCCTCCGTGGAATAGTTTGGAGACCCCTGTTGTAAAGCATTGTATTATTGACAACATGCCACTTGTACTCGCACTACTTATCCTGCTTGGAGCAAGCATGTTTATTTATATAGCACAATTCATACATAGAAGCAATTCAATGTGCTTTACAGTGAAAATAAAAAGAATGCAATCGAAATAAAACAGTCAGATTGTTGCACTTGTCTAACTCAGCTGTCTCCAAGGGGACTGCATGAACTTCAACACCCTGGTATTTCAATCGTCGCATTCTGATGCTAGGATGAACCCTTCAGTCCCTATGTGAGATAATCATTGCATCAATGTCTTACTTGGATCTGTCCAGTGGGACATTTATGCCATGTCTGTACATGCATTGTATATTCACCCTCAATGAATTACAGTTACCATAACTGTTTACTGTGTTTACCACCCCCGTATCTCAATCCTCACGCTCCAGCGCTTGTGTGACGGTGAGGTGACGGATTGTTCCGTCATCTCCCGCTTTTCCTATCTCTGACGGTGAGGTGATGGACTGCTTCGTCATCTCCCGCTTTCCCGATCTCTCCAACGGTCATGAACTCATCCCGGTCCCCTTCATTTGTCTTGTCTTCAATTATTGTTCACACCAGGTCCCAATTAAGTATGTTTAATTTGTATGTGTTTAAATGTTTCTCCTCTGCTCCCCTCAGTTGTCATTCATTGTTCCATGTCCCGATGTGTGTGGTGAGTTTTGTTTCCTTGTGTTTAATTTAGTAGTTTTGCCCCAGTGCTCTGTGTTTTCTGTTGTTTTTGTTTGTTCAATAAAGACTGCACCGACTGCTACCACTGCCTACGCCTGGTCTGTTTCACTCCACAACGTCATGATCGTGACAGCTTGGATAAGCTCGTCAGTCCTTTTGTGAGAAAATACCCTACATCGATGTCTAAACAGCAAGACACGAACTTGCACTATCCATCATCAGCAGATTGTTACATTTACACAGAGGTTATTCCTCTGATAGCACCAGAACTTGCATTACAATTGGTAAAAGATAGCAAAATATACATTTAATAACTAAATCAATCAAGAAGAGAAATATAAATACAGCATTATAATAAAACATAATTTAAACATAATAATTAAGCATTGAATAAGAAAATAGATCTAATAACACAAATAAAAAACAGGAAGCTATAAAAGTTGTCAGTTATTTTTAAGTGATAAAAACATTGGATGCTATAGGGCTCACATTGTGGTTAAGAGCTCAGTCATAGGCACGAGAAAAGAGAATCGTTTTTAGCCTGGATTTAAAAATGGATGCGTTTGGTGAACGTTGAAGATCTTCTGGTATTTTATTCCAGTTGTGTACAGCATGACTGCTAAACACAGCTTCTCCATGTTTAGTTTGGACTCTGGGCTCTACTAGCTGACCTGAGTTCATGGATCTAAGAGCCCTGCTCGGTTTATATTCTTCAAACATATCAGAAATGTTTCGGGTCCTAAACCATTCAGAGATTTATAAACTAGAAGCACCACTTTAAAGTCTATTCTGTAACTGAATGGAAGCCAATGCAATGATTTAAGAACCAGAGTGATGTGCTTTGTCCTGTTTGTCCTGGTGAACATTTTAGCAGCTGCAGTCTGAATGAGCTGCAGCTATTTTACAGTCTTTTACATTATAATTTATAGGTGTGCATTTCCTGTAAATTAGTAATTTTTTCACTGCACATTTCAAATTGCATTTGCATTAATTGCACATCCAAATACTCCACTTATACAAACATATACTTAAAACTTTTTCTGCCCTCCTCTATTTGCAAACTGCATTTTGTCCTACTGTACTTGTACTGTTCAATGACAATACATTTTAATCTAATCTAACTGCTGTATTTATAACCAAAAGTATTTATGTTTAGAGTCTGTATTTTTTATGGTTCAAGAGATATTGTTGGTAATGTTAATTAACATAAATTAACATACATGACATAGTTAAAGATCATAAATGTTAACAACCGTAGGTTTCGTGTCTGTAGCTCGAACGGTTCAAAATATACAGCCTAATAGTTAATAAACGCTAATTACGCCTATAAGCATACTAAAATCATCAAACGTTTCATCCTATAAACTGGGGATAGCCTAAACGTATAACAAAGCTGGTCCACAACAATCGGTCAGACATTACCCACCAGTACACAATCCTCATAGTCTCCTTAAATAAACCTACTGTATCATTCCCCAACCCACTAAAATCTGAGTGGTAAGTGCCGTGGACTAGTGTACCAGTGCAAGTGGATTAGTGTACTCATTGCTCTTGACTCCCTGGTGATCAGAGGTGGCATTGGAGTTGGGCCTACACAATCTCCATACTTAAGCAGCTTTTTCAAAGAAAAGGCTCTGCTAGAAGTCAAAGTATCATTACATTTTTTAAATAACATGTTACTATATATAAAGTACACACGTCAAAATGATGCCTGTTGAGAGGAAGTAGGCTTGAGAAACTTAACACAAAACAGATGACTAACTCTGAGCAAAGGAGCATAGATAGGATGTGTTGCCTAATACTGATGGGCCCCACACATCCTGTCCATACCTCCTGCTAGGAGTTGCCCATGTGACTGTCACAGGCTTGATGGATAGGACCATTGACCATAGGCTGGAACATACCATACAAGGGTCATATGTAAGATAAACCTTTCTTATTGGAGGGTATTTGACTGTATAATGTCTGGTTAAGACCATTGGCTGCCTCCCTTGTATTCTGGTATAAAGATTGTGTTCTTTCTGTATTAATTGGACAGAGAGAAAGGAAAGAACTATGGAAGGTTAACATTGACATCTCATGCTGAATAAAGATGGCTCTCCCCTGACTTCTGGTTGCATTACTAATGTTCATGGATATCACCTGGACGGAAGCTAACACTTTGAACTCCACACCAATGGACAGCAAAGATCGCCTCAAAACAAGGCAACCTTTAAAAGAGTGAAGCTTGTCCATTATATGGACACAAGCATCAGGGAAAGTGATACAGTATTGGACAAAAACATAATATGCATGGATTTCGTAATGAATAAACTATCCAGTACAGTAAGAGATATACTGAAGTACTATTTTACCTTGATGCTAGCTAGTTAGGTATAATCAGACTTGCTTTTCCGAAAATAATATTTACATTGTAGAGAAAAACACATGATACACACCTCATTTCATAAATTATATTTGCAAAATATTAGATGTTAGCCAGCACTCTGAAACACAAAGTAAATGATCTCCCATTCTGGGGGCATACATTCTGTGTATTTAATTGCTTAATACTGGTGCCAAACTTAGTTGTTATCAACCCATTGCTGTGCACAATTTCTTTTGTTAATTTACATCTTCATGTATAGAGAAATACTCACATATTAATTCAGAAACTGAGTAGGTGGGTAGCTAGTTAAGGCAGGCCAAATAGCTTCAATCAAGCTAACTTAACCTAACTTACTTTTTAACAAAATAATCTATCAAGTGACCCTATCAGAAAAACATTGTAATAAGCAATTTTACATCTTGCTTACCTCAAATGACTTTGTTTGTACATCAAAAAACTCCAGATCCATTCTTATGACCGTGGTCTTAAATTGCCACAGGAAAACTGGGATTTTGCTCCATAACATTAGGCACACAATAAAAAAAGGTTCCCGCTGAGTTTGACCTCACTATTTTAGATAGTAACTAATGTCGTCTAGTATGTATGTCCGTTTTCAGATTTAAAATATGTGATTTGAGAAAAAACATTGGAATCAAGAATCTGAAATTAGAAGGCTCTGGCTGGAAAGGGTTAAGTAAGAATAGTCGACTGAAAAAGGTAACTATGCTAGCTACAAAAGCAATGTGCTATTTGACATTGACTGAGTGACCACCAGCAGTAGTTTCACTTTAACAACAATTATACTGTCTTATTATCAACCCCTGCTGCCTCCTCCCTGCAAGTCTCTCCTAGTTAATTTATCATAAAGCTACTCCATGCTTAAAGCTTCAACTATTCTGCTCCTGCTCACTCTGCAGTGTGATCATACACAGGGACGAGAAACACTGTGCCTCCTTTGTTTCCTTGTCACCAGCCTGCTCCTCTGCCTGCCAGTGGCCATGGCTGGCCACCTCTCCTCCTTTGAGTTCCATGATCACCTGTTGCTGGATAATTTTGAGTACTGTATATGATGAAGCAACTATAGCAAACATGTCAGTTTTTTGCATATGTGGTGGCACCCGGCTCAATAGTTTACTTCTTTTTGCCAGCAACATCTCCGCGCCCCCTTGCCTTAGCGCGTTTATTTGTGAATTGCCACACCCTCTTTTTGGCTCTGAGCCACAACATCTGACACCAGAAACAGTTGACATTAGGGGAAGTGAAGCGCGTAGTAAAAGATGTGATTGGACCAGCCAAATGTCGGTATAGAAAATTAACCAGTGGGCTGCTGTCTGAATAAAAGACGGTATCTGTCTGCTACACATGAGGAATGAGTGCACAATAAGATCCCAGGTCACTTAAATTATCTTCCCAGCTTTTGTATTACACCTCTAAATACAACCCAAACAATACGGATTGGAGACGAATCACGTGCTGGAAAAAGTATGGAGTTAAAATTAAATTAGGAGCTCCAAAGAAATGCTGAAGGAGCATTCAACTACTTGCACAAAATTTTGAAATTCTTCACTAGGCAATATCTGGGTAATCACAGTTGGCAGTGTATGTATCTTTTTTATTTTGGGTTAGCGTAAAACCCAATTATTTTACCCAAATAATTCATTGTTGAAGACAGGAGTAGAAAACACATATATTGTGTATGTCACAGCTTGACGTTGTGGGGTAAAACGGACCAGGCACAGGTAAGTACGGCAGTTGGTGCTATCTTTATTTTAAAACAAAACAACAGAACAGAAACACACCGAGCCCTTGAAAGTAATACTGAAACAAAGTAAACAAAACGAGACTCAACACAAACATCAGTAACAAACTGTAACATGGAAACAATGACTAACAAATGTGGGGAGCAGAGGAGAAACATTTAAACACATTCTAATTGCTTGATTGGGACTTGGTGTGAAAAATTATTGAAGACAATACAAATGAAGGGGACCGGGATGAGTTCATGACTGTTGGAGACATAGGAAAAGCGGGAGATGACGGAGCAGTCTGTCAGCTCACAGTCACGGCTGCGGCTCCTGGGCAGCGCCGGGCGTTGGCTGCGGCTCCTGTGCAGCGCGGGGCGTTGGCTGAGGCTCCTGGGCAGCGCGGGGCATTGGCTGAGGCTCCTGGGCAGCGCTGGGCGTTGGCTGAGGCTCCTGGGCAGCACGGGAGTCCCCCTAGCACCCCCCAAAAAATTTATTGGGGATGTCTTCCCGCCGGTCTCCATTTTCGCCTCCTCTGCCTTCCCCTCAGGGGGAGCTGCTGAGCCGGCCAGGAGAACAGTGGGTAATGGTGGTGGTAGGGGTATTCATCTTCGTCAGAGTCACCGTTTGCCCAGAAGTGCAGTGGGTGACGGTAGGGGTATTCCTCCTTGGTGTCGCTGTCTGGCCAACCGAGGAGTTCCCCTACCGTCCAACTTTGTCGCGCTCTGACGTGGTCCTTAGGGTTAGTCATTCTGTCACCGCTTGATGTTGTGGGGTTAAATGCAGGATGGTCGATGCTATATTTATTTTAAAACACAAAACAACAGAACAGAAACACATTGAGCACTTGAAAGTAATACTGAAGCAAAGTAAACAAAACGAGACTCACCACAAACATCAGTAACAAACCGTAACATGGAAACAATGACTAACAACTCGGGAGCAGAGGAAAAACATTTAAATACATACTAATGGTTTGATTGGGACCTGGTGTGAACAATGATTGAAGACGATACAAATGAAGGGGACCGGGATGAGTTCATGACTGTTGGAGACATAGGAAAAGTGGGAGATTACGGGGCAGTCTGTCAGCTACCCGTCACAGTGTAAATGTGTATGAGTGATATTGGCTGCCTGAATAGTATAAATGTATTCATGTTCAACCAAAGGAAAAAAGTCTTAGGATTTACTATTGAAAACAAAAACACACTTGAAACAATATCCTAACAACATTGGATGATTCACGTTACCATGCAACAGATTATGCGCCCAGATTATGCGCCCAGGAATATATGTAAATATATAGCTAGGACATTCATTCCTGACCAAGGTCGCAACTTTTATGATTACCATGAAATAATCCATATATTTAATATCTCCTGATATATATTATAAAACTTTGGTTTTTTTTGTCCAGAACATCAACCCAGATACCCTTTGGTGTGCTTACCTGAACAAGAATATGGAATACAACATTGACAAAGGAAACATGGAGAGTGGGGTGGATTGTTGGTCCGACTGCGGCTGCGGGGAAACCATGCTCCTCGCCCAAGTATTCTCCTAGCGAACATCCAGTCACTAGACAGCGAGCTGGATGAACTTAGTAGCAGGCTAGCTTTCCAGCGGGACAATAAGAACTGTAAAATACTGGTTTTCACTGAAACATGGCTGGAGCCCTCAATCCCAGATGCGAATTGTTCCGAAAGGGCTATCCATTCATCATCAGGATCAAACAGCAGAGTCCGGTAAAAGCAGGGGGAGCGGTGTCTGTTTCATGGTCAAAAATATTTGGTGTTGGGATGTGTACTGTATCTGTTCTGGGTGCTCTCCTGATCTGGAGTATTTTACGATTAAATGTTGCCCTTACTATCTGTCCCGGGAGTTTACAATAGTCAATAGTGGAGGCAATATCAAAAAATACACAGAGTCCGAGACCGGTTTTATTAGCAAATGTATCGACAACTTTGTACCACGTACAAATACTAAATAATTTCCAAATCAAAAACTGTGGGTCAACATTGGTATTCGTGCCATGCTGAAGGCACAGACTGCAGCATTCAATTCCGGCAGCATGGATAATTATAAGAAATGATATCAGGAAGGCAATAAAAATAGCAAAAAGTCAATATAGATTCAAAGTCGAATCTCTCTATCAGGGCTCCAATACCAGGAAAGTGTGGAGTGGTTTCAGAAACATCACTGGCTATAAAGACAATACAGGTAGTGTGGTGAAAGTGCCGGCTTCTCTCCCAGAGGAACTGAACTTTTTCTATGCTCGCTTTGAGAACATCATCCCGGGCTGGACACTCAAATGTATCAGGACGGCTGCCCTTTACAAATGACCTGGGCAGACGTTTGCAAAGCCCTAAAAATGATTACCACCTGTAAGACTCCTGGACCAGATAACATCTCAGGCCGTGTTCTCGAGGTCTGCGCAGAACAATTGGCTGATGTCTTTACTGACATCTTTAACTTATAGCTACGACAGTCAGTGGTCCCCACTTGCTTTAAAAAGTCCATAATTGTTCCTGCGCCAAAAAGCAAAAAGTCCTCTCCATGAATGACTACCGCCCTGTAGCAATCACACCAATCATAATGAAGTGCTTTGAGCGGCTAGTAAAAACTAACATCACAGACTCCATGCCTGTAACACTTGATCTGCTGCAGTTTGCCTACAGACATAACAGATCCACAGAGGATGCCATTGCTTTCACCCTCCACTCCGCACTTTCTCATCTGGACAAGAGGAACACCTATGTGAGAATGCTGTTCATTGACTACAGCTCAGCCTTCAACACCATTGTGCCCCACAAGCTGGTGGTGAAGCTCAGGGATATGGGTCTTGGCCCCTCTAAGGGCACATGGATCCTGAACTTCCCGATGGACACACTCCAGGTGGTGCGTTTGGGCAACACCATCCCCTCCTTATTGGCTCTCAGTACTGGCTACCCCAGGGTTGTGTGCTGAGCCCGCTCCAGTACTCTCTCTTCATGCACAACTGCTTTGCAACACATGTATCTAATATTCTTTTTTAGTTTGCTGGCCATCATAGGCCTGATCTATGATAACGATGAGTCAGCCTTTAGAGATGAGGTCAGGATAACAACCTTTAGCTCAATATCAGCAAAACAAAGGAAATTATTGTTGATCACAGCAAGCAGCGGTGTGGAGACCACACCCCCATACACATCAATAGATCTGTAGTAGAGAGAATTCACAACATCAGGTTCCTTGAGGTTAACATCAGTGATGACTTTACCTGGTCTCATCACTCTAATGTCGTGGTGAAGGAGGCCAGGAAATGGCTATTCTTCTGACACCGATTAAGGAGATTTGGCATGGATTGCAGGATACTCAACAACATCTACAGATGCACTATTGGGAGTATCCTGTCCAGCTGTGTCACTGCCTGGTATGGCAGCTGCACCGCCCTCAACCGCAAAGCACTTCAGAGGGTGATTAAAACAGCAGAGCGCATCACAATGTCTGACAAACCATCCCTGCAGGATCTCTACACAGGTTTAGAAGGAGGAGCAAAGGGATCTTTACAGATCCCAGCCATCCATGACAATAAACAGGTTTCATTCCACAGGCTGTAAGGATGCTCAACTCAGGAACCCCTCTTTCCATCCTTCTATAGTCCTATGCACATCTGTCACTTTATATTATACTCATCTGCAATTTCATCATGCACACCCGTCACTTTAACATTGCACGGTTGTATAGTTGTATAGTTATTATTAGTGATGCATGTTTTTGTACAGTGTCATTATTGATTGATTGTGTTTGTTCTTTATTTTTTTAAGTGTAATTACTGTAACTTTATTTTTTTAACTGCACTGTCGGCAGTAGGAAAACCAAGCATTTCATTGCCATAACTTGTTATTTTGCAAATGAAAAATAAACCTTTGAACCTTGAATCTCAATGCAATTAAGCCGTGGGCTGCGTCTACTTACTGTTTGCGTCCGCTCCAATTCAGAAACGTTCAGCACTGCAAGCCCCACCCCACAAAGATTCAGTATCCTGGGAAAGTACTACCCCCTGAGCAGGGACTGTTTTGGGGGTAAAATACAGTTCCTAGTACTTAATTTAGTCCCTGGCTCCTGCGGTGTAAATGCAGTTAGTTACTTGAAAGGTTCCCAGTTGCTGTGTAAAATTCCTTTCTCCAACAAGAAGTTGATTGGACGGCGTTTCACTTACAGATGGGCAATGACCCAAAACATACTGCGAATGCAACCCAGGAGTTTTTTTAAGGCAAAGAAGTGGAATATTCCGCAATGGCCGTGTCAGTCACCTGATCTCAACCTGATAGAGCATGTATTTGACTTGATGAAGACAAACCTTAACTCCAACTTAAGTCAGAAAGTTCCACGAACAAAAAACAAACTGAAGATAGTTGCAGTAAAGGCCTAGCAAAGCATTACAAAGGAGGAAACCCAGCTTTTGGTGACATCCATATTCTCCAGACTTCAAGCAGTCAATGCCTGCAAAGGAAATACCTTTCTCGAGAAAGTATTAAAAACAATGTTATTGATGTTATTTTGTCCAATTTCATATGAACCCCTGAAATAAGGGGAGTGCATATGAAAATGGTTGCAATTCCTTAACATTTCATACAACATTTTTGTTCAATCCCTTGAATTAAAGCTGAAAGTCTGCACTTCAACGGCATCTTGGTTGTTTCATTTCAAATTCCTTGTGGTGTTGGAAAGAGGCAAAACCTTAAAATTGCAAAGTAGGCTTACATGGCTGAAGTACATCCTGATTACCTACAACATTTTTTATCTATTATTTGTTATTTCTACTAAAAAGCAGCAGTAAGCCACATTTTAAAAGACCAACATATTCAAGTTTAATTATACAGTCAAATGCGTTTTTCGATAGTTAAAATTTGTTTTCAGACAATAAAAACATTTCTGTCTTCTGTTGTGATTAATTCATTGACATGACCTCAGAACATGGAAGTCCCCCCATATACTTGTTTTAAATGATTAGTAATATTTTACAGATTGGTGATTCTATAATTCATATTAAGAACATAAACTTAGCAAATCATATATTTTACTTGATTTACCATTACAGCCCAGTACAGCAAGAGCTTGGCTAGGTTAATGTAAGAAATGCCAACATACCATATATTTTCTGGATACCCTGGAGGTCATCAAGGGGAAGTTTGAAGTTGTGTGTCTCCATGTACTGGTAGAATGGCGCCATGATGGCACTGGGGTCATTAGAATGCTCCAACCCCAAGGCATGCCCTAGCTCATGAACCGCCACCAAGAAAAGGTCATTACCTGAAGAAAGAAACAATGCAATGTAAAATGCCAACTGGTCAAGATAATGAATGGCAAGAGCCACAGAACAAATACTGTGCTTCAAGTAACATCAAGCTCTAGGTGGTGAAGTATCTGTAAAAGAAAACCCATTTAAAGAGGTGGAGGACAATAATCAACCCAACAAGAATAGGATGGAACTTAAGATATTGTATTATATTGTATTGTCAGCAGATGCTTATTTCTAACCATTTGCATGATAAGCAGCTTCTATTTACAGTGGGGGCCATAATATGGCAGAGTACCTCTGTAACTTCAGCACGGGTATGGTCATGTTTCAGTTCCCCTCCAGTCATGGTGTGTATCATAATGGGGGCCATATGGCATAGTATCTATAAATTCAGCACAGGCATGGTCGTGTTTCAGTTCCCCTCCAGTCACGATGTGTGTCACGGTGGTGGATGCCACTGTCTCCTTTTGACTGGTGCATATGGAAGTCCTATTTTCCAAGGCACAATATATGGCTTGTGTATTTTCTAAGTTACAACACCAAGGCACTGCCACTGTGGACAGTATGTGCTAGAGAGCACAGCCAATTGGGGTTGAGAGTACCTCATCAATATATGATGGGATGCACATCATGCCGCATTACAAATCTCTTGCAATGAGAAGCCTTCAAACATATCCTACCAAGTAGACTTTCCACTTATAGAGTCCAAACAAGGTTCTAAACATTTGCTCTGCCAGTGGAGCATTCACTATCCAATGTGACAACTTATGCTGTGGGAGGTGTCCTCACTTGCAGGGCAACAAATAGCTGGTATGACATAAAGAGCTGGCGGTCTTCTTTAAAGCTCTAGTTCTGTCCAGGTAGATGTGCAAAGCGTACACTGCAAATATCCAAGAATGGAGTGTATGTACCAGGAATACTTTCTGGTTGAGTGAGCAGTGTGTTGAGAAGTAGAAAGGCTTGGTGAAATGGGTAACGGAAGATGTATGTCTGGACCAAAAATTGAAACAAGCTGGGGAGCAGTGTTGGCAGCTTAACAACTTTGTCGCTATATTTGGTAAGTATTCCGACCCCTCTAGCGACTCTTTTTCTAAAAACTGACAAGCAACAAATCAGGCAACTTTTTTTTTTGTTACTGGAGACTTTTGGAGACTGTTGTTAAACCATGTATTGTGCTTACTCTTCTCAATGAGCAGCGAGTGCTGCTGTGGGCCCCTCCCCGTCCCAAAGTACTCACAGGTGGCCTAGTCCTCGCGCAGCTGTCCAGCGGCAGTCAGAGCAGGAGATGTTCACCCCTCCATGTCCAGAGACTGCAAATGAATTGTGAATATGGGAAGCCACCACTGGCTGATCCCACCCTGGCTTACATTCAGGGCGGAATGTAAATGTAAAATATTCTTTGTCTAAAATCAATCACTGCACAAAAGTCCATCACTGCATTTGACTCACACAGCCTCAGTCACTTACATCGTCCACTCTGTGTGTGCCTCTCTGTGACATAAGCTAAACAACTAGCTGGCTAGCTCATCATGTCATAGTCTATACTGTTCACTCAAAAATACAGAAAGGAGTGGAAATTGAACCCTGAATTTAAAGGCTGGTTGAAGCCGTTTATTGGAGATGAAACCGGCATACTGCCTCTATTGTAAGGCTAATTTCTACGCCAAACTTAGTGATGTAAAAAAACACATAACTCAGAAACATACTCAAAAAGCAAAGCCTTATAACAATTCCACCCATAATAAGCTGCCATTTATTGTTTTAAAAAATTATTCTGCAAAATACTGAGGCAACCATGGCATTAGCTATTGCTGTGATCACATTGGAGAAGCATGTAGACCTGCTTTCTTAGACTCCATTGCTGCTACCCATTTCAAAAGGCACAGGACCAAGTGTACAGAAATTATTTTTAGCACAATACTTTCTGAAAAAGTTGGGTGTGGGTGACCAGGCGTTTCATTCTCCTCCTCGATGAGTCCATGCATGTGTTTCTAAGTAGTTTAGTGACACTAAGCAGACAATTGTATCAACAATTCTGGGGCTGGTTGAGTTGGAAGGAGGAGATGCCAAATCTATAGCCCGTGCTTTTGTGGCTTTCCTTGAGAAGTGAAAAAAAAATGAAACTCCTGGAGATAGGGAGTGACAATACCTCTATTCCTCTATTATGATGAGATTAACAATGGGTCCATAAAGTGCTCAAGGAGGAGTATGGCCTCAAAGATCTGATTCTTATTCACTGTGTGTGCCACTATCTGCTGCTTGCTGAAAGTCATGCTTCCAATGACACCACCCCTGTTTGTGTGCAGTACTTGGTATGAGAAACCTATAACAGTTTTACAGTGTCTCCAAAGGTGTGTGCCACATGTTGGCTCTCCATTGAACCAACAGTTTCATGCCTTTTGGACCAGTGGGAGGAGCTTAGGCTGCATTTCACACTCACCAAGTCCAGTGAACACTGCTTTATGGCTGGGATTTTGTACTCCATGTACAGTTATCCTCAAAACATATAGTATCTGACTTTTTTGAAGTCAGTGCTGGGTGAGGTACAGTTGGTCATCGAGGCTTTTGAGAGAAAGCAAGTAGAACCTCTTAAGCTACTTGACAGCATGGCTAGCCTGATCAAGTCTGTGAGCAGCAGGGTGCTGAATCCACTGGCAAATGTTGATGAACTCAAAGGGCCAATAGATGGATACATCTGTCCCAAACCGTACCTTGATTACCTTTTTTGAGTCAATGGCAGCTGAGCTCCACCTTGTGCCTGAAGATGAAAACAATGTCCAAATGCGGTGTATAACCTCCATGTGGAGGAAACTCTAAAGCGCAATAAGAGTCCTGGAAAAAATTCACAATAGCCAAGCTCCTTGGTTACTCCTCTGCAGATATTCACAAGATTGTCCAGCTATGGCATGTCATGCATCTTAGTAAATGGAATGAGCCTAAATACACACAAGGCTTCTGGGGTGAGATTTGGGAAGTCAGAGATGCAGCTGCTACCAACCCATTTCAAGATCTTCCCATGGCTGCTGTGTCTGTGTTGTCCTTGTCACATTCAAATGTTGAAGTCGAGATAGTATTCAGCCAGATGAGCGTGATAAAAAGCATACTTAGAAATCAGATGTCCTTGCAGACCCTTAACTCCATCCTGTACAACCAATATGGACTGAAGCTGTCTGGTGTGTCACGTCCGCACCTCCACAATCACGCGGAGGCGGGTCCTTGCGTCCCTGAGCAGCGAATGCGCACCTGTTCACACACCTGTTCCCACTCACCTCATCACCAACCGTATTTCTACTGCTCCCTGTCATTTCTTCCCTGCTGGATAAATGGTTTATTCTCGCATACCAATCTCGCATTCTACAAGCTCTCGTCCCGATTTTCCATGTACCGACCAATCGCCCGCCACCGACTATTCTGCCTGCGCCCTGCCAGTACTTCTGCCCTCTGCCTGAGTTCTGATCTCTTGCCTGTCCCCGACTACTCTGCCTGTTCCCGACTGTACTACTGCCGCCCGCTCGTTTGCCGACCTTCTGCCCGTCCTCGACTACTCTGCCTGCTACTCGCCTGTGCCTTCGCCACCGGTACATGAGACGCCTCACTGCCCATTCCCGACTGCTCTGCCTGTCACGCACCCACTCCTCCTTAGTCCGCGCTTGGATCCTTACCTGCAGTTGTGACATGGTGAAGCTTGCTATGAGCACCAGCTGCCTGATTATGTTTTGCAGCTTTTTGGCACATCAGCTGCTTACTCATTTAAGTCAGCTCCCTCAATTGCAGAACCTGCCATAAAGAGCCTTGACCAAAATGACTCTCTGTGAGCCGGTCCCAAACCGGTCCCAAACCCGGATAAAGGAGGAGGGTTGGAATTGTTACACTGTAACAAGAATCTAGTTCTAAACATATTTAAGGTGTTTTTTACTCTGTCTATCCCAAGTCGTTGTTCCTATCTCCTACAGCGTCTGTCACAATTACATGCACATGGCCAATTATGGAAATTAGGTGATGATGTCATTTAGCGACTTCTAGTGACTTTTAGGACAGCCTTTCCTTACTGAGGTGTTGGCAACACTGCTGGGGAGTGCCTCGAAAAAAGAAAATTACATCAAATTATTCTGAATTTGACATCACAAGAAGAATTATGTTTATTGATAATACATGAACAAAGACCTTCCATGGAGGGAGGTCCAAGTCCATACTATATCCGACTTGCACTGGGACTGTGTCCACTCTACTATACATTATGCGTGAACAAACCTCAGTCTCACAGACCATGTCTCATGATCAAGCCCTGTGGTGAAGCTGGGTTGAGCAAGGAGGAGGGGGCTGCTGTGAGCTCCAGTCGGGGGGAAAGCATTCTCCTGCCAACAACACTGACTGAGCCTGCAGGTGCCTGACCTACCATAAGGAGTAGCTAGAGCACAACAAGTCAGCTCCCTCAGTGACAACCTACCCATCTGCCCTGGATGTTGCTGAGCCAATGTGCACTGTCCTCGGATAGAACCCTGAACACTGTCAGTACACAGCAAAGACACATATTGTTCATATAATTCATGTTTGCAAATCTTATAACCAATTGTTTATTTTTATTAACAATTGAAATAAGCCTCCAAATAAATTGTGTTATTATCACGGTCATATTCTCACTATGTGTATATGCTATACACTATTTTTAACTAGCAAGGAAACTCAATCAAATATTTATTTGAATCATTGGCTTCATTCAGATTCATGTTGGCTGTTGGTGGAAATCCCTAGGGTACGATGATGTCTGCTTTTGCACTTAATGTTATGTCTCTGTGGGTGTCCTTCATTCTATTTCTCAATATTGGATTAAGCCTCAATTGGTACATCCCATGAAATTTGCAGCATGGTATCACTGATACATTTTGGACACTGCAATTTAAAATACTTAGCTGCACAAGCGTACAAAGACACACACACACACACACACACACACACACACACAGACATACGCACACAGACACATGAACATACAGACGTGCCCTAATACACACTCACACACAAATGCACATACGTGCACACCCACAGACACGCACTCGCCTTTTCCTGCTGTTCACCAAGCACTCCGTGTCTTGTTGTTGATAAAAAGCTCATTTGTATTCAACTATTTATTAATGACTACTGTATCATTCATCAATGGACACCAGTCAATGAGAGGGTTTATTCATCCTAGTAGCCTTTGAGCCAGCCAACAAAGGTTAACCAACAGTCATTCTATATAGTCAAAAGCCCATCAAATATGCAGTTGTAAAATTAAGTGTGTGAACCCATTCTACATCTAATAATCAGTTGAAATACCAGGGTTAAACACCTAAAGATAAATAATCACTATAAACTTACCATCATGGTTAGCGTTGCCTAAGGTCCAGGGTTCATCCGAATCGAAGTGAGTGTCCCCTCCGATCCCAGGGCCAGGAAAGTAGGCATGGGCCAGGAACCCCCCCTCTCCGTCAAAGGGGGAGCTGTCACCATGGAAACCAGAGGCGAAAAAGATCATGATGTCGGCCTCCTTCCCCTCATTCTTGATCTCGGAGTAGGCTACCTCCTGGAAGGTGAGTGGTGTCACAGTCTGCCACACGTCGAAGGCCTGCCGGATGGCTCTCTGTGTGTCCTTCTCTCCCACCTTAGGGGTGAAGTTATGTATGCTGCAGAAAGGAAGAATGTGAGAAGTATGGTATTAATGGAGTATGCAGTACAATTAAATAATTTAGCACCTGTTCCCCAGAACTACTTACAGAAGTTAGCGCATACATTTTCAGAATTGTTCTCCACACAGGGCCTACCACTAAACTACAGTGGAGAAAACAAGTATTTGATACACTGCTGATTTTAAAGGTTTTCATACTTAAAAAGCATGTAGAGGTCTGTAATTATTATCAAAGATTCCGTCTCTCACAGTTGAAGTAACTGTGAGAGACGGAATCTAAAACAAAAATCCAGAAAATCACATTGTATGATTTTTAAATAAATATTTGCATTTTATTGCGTGACATAAGTATTTGATACACCAGAAAAGCAGAATTTAATATTTGGTACAGAAACCTTTGTTTGCAATTACAGATATCATACATGCCCTGTAGTTCTTGACCAGGTTTGCACACACTGCAGCAGGGATTTTGGCCCACTCCACCATACAAGACCTTCTCCAGATCCTTCATGTTTCGGGGATGTTGTCTGCCTAGGCCACTCCAGGACCTTGAAATGCTTCTTACGGAGCCACTCCTTAGTTGCCCTGGTTGTGTGTTTCGGGTCGTTGTCATGCTGGTAGACACAGCCACGACTCATCTTCAATGTGCTTACTGTAGGAAGGAGGTTGTTGGCCAAGATCTCATGATAAATGGCCCCATCCATCCTCCCCTCAATACGGTGCAGTCGTCATGTCCCCTTAGCAGAAAAGCATCCCCAAAGAATGTTGTTTCCACCTCCATGACTTCACAGTTGGGATGGTGTTCTTGGGGTTGTACTCATCCTTCTTCTTCCTCCAAATAAGGCGAGTGGAGTTTTGACCAAAAGCTCTATTTTTATCTCATCAGACCACATGACCTTCTCCCATTCCTCCTCTGGATCATCCAGATGGTCATTGGCAAATTTCAGACAGGGCTGGGCATGCGCTGTCTTGAGGAGGAGGATGTGGGGGGTAATTCTATAAAATGCATAAATAACCTTATACTTATGAAAATATTAATGTGCAATGTACAATCATGTAGTTTCATTGGAAACATATTAACGTGGAATCCACACTCACAGTAAATTGCTTCTGAGATAGGACGAATTACACATACAGATAATGTTTATGTTCATCATAATATGTGTCTTATGCTGAGAGATAGTCATGAGCAGGCAATTACCTCGAGCCCAGAGAGGGGCATTTCTAAAGTTTACTGCCTTTGTATCCACTGTTGGGGTGTCCAGAGTGTGGCCCGTGAGCTAGTCATAAAGTGTACTCTGTGATATGAGATGACCTGAGTGTGGCGCATGAGCTTAACGTAACACTTACTTTGTGGACAATGATGGACATGACCCAAGTATGAACCATAAGGAGGATGTGAATTACTGTCGCAAATTACGAGCATTCTGGGAGGTAGAAGATAAGAAGCGCACCTCACTCAGGGGGGTTGCCAACTAGACAAAGTCAGATGGGGAAATGTGTGAAAGTTCTGTATAAAAGCCATGGTCCGGACTTAGATCATTAGGGGTGTTTCTGCAGAAGGACCTGGCTTTAATGTCTGTCACTATTGTATGATCATGGAGCCCCAGACCGAGGGAGATTGACCGTCATCTTGAACTTCTTCCATTTTCGAATAATTGCGCCAACAGCTGTTGCCTTCTTACCAAGCTGCTTGCCTATTGTCCTGTAGCCCATCCCAGACTTTTGCAGGTCTACAATTTTATCCTCCCTGATGTCCTAGCACAGCTCTCTGGTCTTGGCTATTGTGGAGAGTTTGGAGTCTGTTTGATTGAGTGTGTGTACTGGAGTCTTTTATACAGGTAACGAGTTCAAACAGTTGCAGTTAATACAGGTAATGAGTGGAGAACAGGAGGGCTTCTTAAAGAAAAACTAACAGGTCTGTGAGAGACGGAATTCTTACTGGTTGGTAAGTGATCAAATACTTATGTCATGCAATTAAATGCTAATTAGTCATTTAAAAATCATACAATGTGATTTTCTGGATTTTTGTTTTAGATTCCGTCTCTCACAGTTGAAGTGCACCTACGGTGAAAATTACATGATTTTAAGTAGGAAAACCTGCAAAGTCAGTAGTGTATCAAATACTTGTTCTCCCCACTGTATGTTACAAATGAAAACAAAAAAAGGTGTATCTGACCAGTCGGGTCTTTTTGTTCCTCAAATGAAAATGAATGTAAACAAGACAATTGACACACCACAATCCAAAACATAACTCAATTTATGACAGTCATCAATCCCTCCCCCACCTCAGATTATAAGGGTGGAGAAACATAATGACATCATCAGGCTACTATTAGTGTTAACAGTGTTCAGCAGAAGATCAGGCGAAAACATGACATCTGTGACAACTACGCCATCTGCTGCCCATCCTCCCTCTGCAGGAGGCGGGCCTCAGTGCTCGATGTCACCGGCCTTCTAACACCACCGCCCGTCATCAACCCATCACACCTGTTCTCGTTTAGCGCACCTGATCATCATCCAGTCATTTCCCCCAGTATATATGTTCCCTCTGCTCCCTCTGTCTTTGTGTGTTATTGTCTCTTTGCTGTGAGCAGACTTCAGTTGCACTATACTAACACTATTTGGACTACCTCAAAGAATGAGTGTGGTAATTTGTTCATGGACCACATGCATCTAACAGGTGAAGCACCGCCATGTACTAAACAATATCCTATCAGTTAAGAGGCGATGGCTGCAACCAAGGTAGTCATTGGAGAGTTAAATGATAATGGGATTGTTGAAAAGACACATTCTGCTTCTAATAGTCCTGTTCGGCCTGTCCATAAAGCATCAGGGTCGTGGCGTGTAACTGTGGACTATAGGAATGCCAATGAGACAATTTCCAAATTGACCCCTCTGTTAGCATACACGTCTACCATTTTTGCCTCATTGAAGCCGACACACTCAGTGTTTTCAGTCATTGACTTGGCTAATGTTTTTGGTCTGTGCCCCTACATCCTGAAGTGAGACCATGGCTTGCATTCACAGTGGATGGTCAGAAGTACCTATGGACCTGTCTTCCGCAGGGACTACACAATAGCCCCTCCGTCTACCACCAGGCATTGTGGAGACATCTCTAGGATATGCCTCCGATGTCCTCAGTTGTCATACAATATGTGGACGACATCTTATTGGCTTCGGAAGATGAGATAACTCATGGGCGAGACCTACGAATTCTGCTTGACTTCCTCAGTAAAAAAGGGCACAAAGCCAGCCCTGACAAAGCACAGCTCATGCAGTCCCAAGTTGTTTACTTGGGCCAACTGATTTCTCAGGGGAAAAGGGAAATAACGATTCACTTTTTTTCATGGCCCAATTGGCATGGGAAGTGATCAACATGGCCTGTTCCTTAGAAGTTTTAGCTGTGGCAATGCAGAATCGTGTTTCTCTAGATTACTTGTTGGCAGCGCAGGATGGTACATGCGCTGTTGTTGGTACTGAATGTTGTACGTATATTCCTGACAAATCTGACGGTGTTCTGGATTTGGCTTGTAAGATCCGAGAAGAGGGTGCTAAATTTCGCAAATACAGCTTCGATGATTTGGGGCTTATGACTTGGTTGTCCTCAGTGTTTGGTAAATGGGGTGGTATCCTGTTTAAACTCATTGCTCCAATCATTGTGTGTGTGATGATCTTTTGCCTCCTTGTACAGTTGTTCCGTTGCTGTGTCCATTGGTGTCTTGCTGCTCGTGTCCGTCGTACTGTCGTGTCTGGACTGTGTTCCCATTCACATCAACCGTGCCCATATGATGAGTGTAGGTGGTGTTCCCTGGGGGTGTTGGTTGCGGGATGGCCACATTTCTGGTGTCCTTCTGTTTGTGGTCTGTGCTCTCGCTGAGGTTGCTTGTTGTGTTGTGACTGCCCCTGTGCTCATCTGCGTGACTGCACTGTTCTCGACCGTTTCAATCCTGATCATTCTTTTTTATTTTTTGTGTTACTTTTATCTTGGTATATGTTTCATGTGCCTTTCCTGCACATTCGGTGTGGGTGATGTTAATTTTCTTGATTGTTTTATCAATATGTCTTGTTTTTCTATACTGATAAGGGGAAGTGTGGAATCTGAGCATTATATTCACACAGTATTATTACAATATGAATGTATGTTTCATTGGAGGTTAATGTGCCTAGATAATGAGAACAACAGAGACAACTGTGTTTATATTATCAGTCCCTCAGAAATGTGGAGTGTTTACATTGACCATCTGGCATGGGGGTAAACTTCTAGAAACATGATCTGTGTTAGGTAGAAAAGCCCTTAATGTATAGACTAGCTGGCAACTATCCTCACAGTGAGAAGACAATGGAACATTCACTGAACAACATCGGTGCTGCAATTTTCCAATAAACTTGAAAAAACTTCTCCCTCGATTTGACACGGGATCTACATTATTTGACCACTATACGTAACCACTGATTTCTAACATTGTGCTTGCTATGCCCAATATTTGTCCAATGGCTCTGGTCGATTTTCCTTCTTTACTCAGCTTGACAATGGCTTACTTTTCTCCCGTAGACTGCTCTCTGGTCTTCATGTTGGTTTATCCTCTTTAAAAAGAAATGCAGTCTTTATAGGTTTAAAAACGAAGGGTGGTCTGTCCTGAGTTGTTTAACGCATCTAGATGTGAATACCAGGAAATTAAAGCTGAAATTCTGAGCTCTTGTCTCATTCTCATCTTTTGATCTTGAACCCAAATGTCTTCAGTGAACAACAAAAACAAAGGAATTTGCCTTACCGTTCCAATACTTTTGGAGGGGACTGAAGATATTTTCTCTATTTTAAAGGTAGAATATATCACAGGTACAACAGGATATGCATAGTTCTTTTGTATGATATTGTCACATGGATCCTGATATGGACAAGTTTTTTTTTATTGTTCAATGGTTGCGGGGAAATGTTTCATCTTGATGTTGTCAGCTGTATGAGGAGAGGAGCAGCGGACTGAGGAGGCTGAGTCATAGTGACTTTCAGTATTTTTAGCAGACATGTTTGAGTGGTCCACTCTTCTGAGGATCCAGGTGACCTTTCCATCTTGTATGTCCAATGTGGAGTCCAATTTCATAGTGACGTCAAGACCCAATATGGGTTGACACATGATGGACTTCTTATCAAAGGAGTCTTGAAGTTGCAGTGCGCGGACCATGGATGTAGCTGAGTGCTGATTTATATCTCGATCTAACCTAGACAGGTGATCTGTTGTGTCACCATATGAGATTTTATCCCATCCTAGTGTTGTAGAAACATATGCTTTCCTCAAATCATCAATAGACTGCAATAACTGATGAATGATAGCACCGTTCTTCGTATCAATCAATTCATCATCATCATCACACATGCCACTATGTCTGATTACTATGGCATGGAACTGGTCCTCAAAATCAAAGCATGATTATTTCGGATTCTGCACACGTTTTCTGATTTCGCCATCATAAGATACCGTTGAATTGTTCGCCATCCTTGTGTGAGGTCCTGTTTATCCTCACCTAAAGCGGTTTTCATTTTATCTGTCAAGTCCCTATTGTTGAGAATAAAACCCAAAAGTTTAGTTGCATTTTACAGTCTCCTGTATCTTTTCAGTTGATCCCATGTTTTTGAACCCGCCTCTTGTGGGTGTTTCAATCATTTGGGAGAAGCTGCTTTGTGGCAGTAAACCATTATAGGAGAATGCCCCTCATCTGAACTTCTCATTAGCTTGGACTTTATTGGTCTCACATTCATAGACTCATCCTCTTCGTCCGACTCACTCTACCCCCACCCTTGCAGGTCCACCTCATGCCATGTGTGCAATTGCTTTGCCACTTGTTTCCACTCAGCATGTGGGTAGATGGGGGAGGAAAATAACATCTGTTACAATCATCGTCTTTGTTCTCTTCTCAGACAGTTCGCTTTTTACCTGCTTCAATTCTGCCAAAGCTTTTACATTATCTTTTTCCTTCTTAATCGAGCGATCATGCGCATGGGGTCACATTTTGTTCTCTCTTTTTCGCATCTCTGCATCTACATCGATTGCAAATTTCTTGACGATGTCTTGCTGACACTTTTCCAATTTCATCTATTGTGTTATACAATATCGGCTAAGGATATAACCATATCACTTAAAGAGGACTGCAGCCTCAGACATCCCATTATCTCCATAGTACTTTTACCACTGGAGGATGTCATCGTTTTTTCTTGTAAAAGTTGCTGTATAATCACATAAAATACAGCATCACACTATAACCTTAGAATATACAGTGTCATGCTCTGGCACACGAAATACTACACCGTTCAACGCCCCACTATTTTGAGACGGACTATCTGCACCCGCAGACGGAGTCCACACGATAAAAATCACGGCCTAGTTGGGAAGTCATAGGCCTTATTCGACTGCCTGTGCTCTTGTATTACTCGATACGTTTGTTAATAAATGTCGTTGCTCTCAAAAGACGCAATCTTAGGTCCTCCACATGAGATACACTGTCTTTAACCACTGTGCCACTGCATTGCACGTTCCAGCAGTCGCTAGACTTCATTGAGGATTGTGTTAAACTGACTAACGGTGAAGCTTCAGTGAAGGCATACTATAATGTAGATATTAAAGCCAGCAAATTTTTCATCTATATGGACTAATTCATAACGCGTACATCTCTTTGCCAGCAAGGTGGCACTCACTCACTCACTCACTAAGAGCTCTTCCTAGCCATATTTGCTCTTCCTAGCCATTATTTGGCACCATCCAATAAGATTTGTATTGGAGAATTTTATAGAAATTAAACCTATAAGATATTATAATACATAGGAAATTAGAATCGTATAGGATTGTTCCAAATCATGATAGATAATTACAAATGATTTTTTGACTAGAGATACTTTCAAAATGACAGACAACATAATGAAGAAAGTATTCTACAGCTCCTATCCCAAGTCAGAACAACTAAGGAGAGAAAAACAGAGCTGCAGCAATATCTTGTTTTTTTGAGAGGTTTTCGGTTCTTACTTTCACTTTCTGTAGATGAAGACGTGTAATAAATGTCTCCAAAGAATAAGGGTACTTTGTGGGATATTATTGCATCTATGTTAGGTAAGGTTTTAAACCAAAAGACTGTTTAAAGTCACACAATCTATAAAGCTATTACAACCCATCTGGGTGTGCAGGCTTCTGATTTAGCACAGCACTAACACACCTGATTCAAATTAACTAACCTAATTAGTTAATACTCAAGTGTGCTTCTGCATGAGCTGAAATAGAAGTCTGCTCACCAAGTATATTAGAGATCACTGAAGCGAGGTTAGCCTCTTAAGATGCTTTTTTAATCACCTGAAATTATGCTAAGGGATTACACACTGGACAGTGAAAGTCGACACATCCTTAACACAGTCCTCTAATGCTGCTTAAAATAATAGAACAGAGACTGGTGCAGCAAAGGAAAGTCATGAATACAAACATACAAATAAAATACAAATATGATTATATAAAATGCTTGAACACGCTTTAAAATTTGTTAAAGTTTGGAGTTGCAGCCTTTCAAAAATGTTCAGTCAACACTGTCTTTTTTATTATTAAATACAACTACTCATTTCATAATACTGTATTTCCCTTTACCACCTTTGGGCCTTTAGAGATTGTAGGAAACATTTGAAGATAGAGATTTTTCTTACCCAGATTAGCAATATTATTATCATCAATTTAGCCCTGTGACATCAATCAATCAAATGTATTTTATAAAGCCTTTTTTACATCAACAGTTGTCAGAGTGTTTGAACAATACACCCAGCCTTAAACCCCCCCAAGGAGAAAACAACAGTAGTGTTGAATTTCAGTGGCTTGGAAAAACTCCCTAAGGCCAAAATGTAAGATGAAACCTAGAGAGGAACCAGGCTCAGAGGGGTGACCAGTCCACTTCTGGCTGTGGTGAGTGAATTTATTAAGAGTCTAAATTGTAATAATTAATACATGCATGTGGGATGAGTCTAGAGTCCATTTAAACCTAGTCCTGGTCAGAAGCATGACCAGGAGGACTTTGGACAGGGACAGCAACAAGTCAAATACCACTGATTTGTCTGAGGATATGCCATCCACAGATATGAACTGATATCCAGGCTAGTCTGAATACTTCCAAGTTGGTGGAGTGCCACTTTTGCTCACATTTCTGAAGGCTTGCTTGAGTGTTCTAGTACTCTCTTATTTACTAGGGAGCGAGTTTCTTGTTGCATACTTCTTTCGTTTTTAGTGGTGCATCCATATCTAAAGTATTATGCAGTGTTGAGCTTAGATCCTGGATTTGATAGTTTTTGTGGATTTATCTACTCTGTCAATGATGATCGAGTTTGGAAGAATATCAAGAAATCTATTTGTAGTCTGGGATTTCTTGTTTTAATGGTAAATGTAATAAGACAGTGATCCAATATTCCAGTATTTTGGGTGGAAATTATTAGATCTACAATATCTATTTATCGTGACAGGACTAAATCTAAGGTATGATTGTGGCAGTGCGGTGGACCTGCCACAATTTTCGATATGAAAACTGAAAATTGGCAAAAATCGGGAAAAATTGGAATTCTATCTACCATGACTACAAGGTTAGACAAGAGTTCTGGAAACTCATTGAGGAACATTGTGTATGGCCTGGGGGTCTGTAAATAGTACCTATGTAAAACGATTTGTCAGCCTGAATGACTTTCATGCGTAGAACTTCAAAAGAATGAAAACCAGTGATGTGTTTAAGAGTAAATGTATATTTACTGTCATAGATATTAGCAACACCCCCTCCTTTTCGGGATGCAAGGGGGATATGATCATATGTATAGCCAGGATGAGAGGCCTCATTTAGCCCAGTAAATTCATCAGGCTTTAGCAATGTTTCACACAAGCCAATCACATCTAGTATATGATCAGAGATTAATTAATTTACTGAAACTACTGTTGATGCAAGGGATCTAACATTTAGGAGTCCCAATTTATTATGTGAGTTAATAAAGTCATTTGTATTTGTGACCGAGGTATCTCCCTAGGACCTAATGAGCACTGTGGAAAAAAATTTATTACTTGAATGGAGAAAGCTCATACATTACATTTGCATGTTGATTTTAGAAGAACGTTATATCTACACCAGCTGTGCTAAAGATGAATCTTTAAAAAAACTGTCGCTTTAGGGATCACCAGGACTTAGGACCTTCTGAATTTAGCCTCACCAAAAGTTTTAGTCCTTAAAGGTCAGTATCAGAAGATCAAACAGACTAACAATGAGCATACATTAAAAACAAATTCCGATATAGAGGTCTCAAGCCATGCGGTGCTTGAAAAGTCAATAAGGCCATTGTAATGTCATTCAGAATCAGCTTTATTCGCCAGGAATGTGTACACATACAAGGTATTTGGATTATACAAACTCACGATGTGCTTATTCATAAAAGACTCTGTGACAACTACGCCATCAGCTGCCCATCCTCCCTATGCAGGAGGCGGGCTTCGGCGCTCGATGTCACCGGCCTTCTGACACCATTGCCCACCTCATCAACTCATCACACCTGTTGTCTCGTTTAGCGCACCTGATCATCATCCACAGTCATTTCCCCCAGTATATATGTTGCCTCTGCTCCCTTTTATCTTTGTGTGTTATTGTCTTGCCTTGATGAGTATTGTTCAGCTCGTAATAAATTAATCTAACTACAACGACTCCGCAATCTGCTCCTCCTTGTTCCCCATACCGAGCAGACAGACTCAAACAAAGGACACTCAACAAGAGTCACCGACTGCAATATACAGTACACATACAAATACACAAAATAAAACAAACAATAACATAGTACGACTGGTGAGACAGTAGTGCAATGAGCAGGGTATAAAGGGTGCTGGAAATAAATTTAAATGTGAAGGTATTATTACTTACATAATGACAGTGAATGTGAGATAGAGATATATATATATATATATAGATATAGATATAGATATAGAGATATAGATAGATAAAGATATATATATATATATATAGATAGATAGATATATAGATAAATAGATATATATAGATATACCTATTTATCTATCTATATATATAGCAAACATTGTGCAAACAATGCTGGAATTAATAAATATTTTTTTGTGCAGTTGTAATGTTCATGAGGTAGGTGGATATGATATATACAATATATATACACAGTGCGGCAAAAAAGTATTTAGTCAGCCACCAATTGTGCAAGTTCTCCCACTTAAAAAGATGAGAGAGGCCTGTGATTTTCATCATAGGCCCACTTCAACTATGAGAGACAAAATGAGAAAAAATAATCTGGAAAATCACATTGTAGGATTTTTTATGAATTTATTAGTACATTATGGTGGAAAATAAGTATTTGGTCAATAACAAAAGTTAATCTCAATACTTTGTCATTGCCAACAAAGGGTATATAACAGAGGTCAAATGTTTTCTGTAAGTCTTCACAAGGTTTTCACACACTGTTTCTGGTATTTTGGCCCATTCCTCCATGCAGATCTCCTCTAGAGCAGTGATGTTTTGGGGCTGTCGCTGGGCAACACGGACTTTTAACTCCCTCCAAAGATTTTCTATGGGGTTGAAATCTGGTGAATGGCTAGGCCACTCCAGGACCGTGAAATGCTTCTTACGAAGCCACTCCTTCGTTGCCCGGGCGGTGTGTTTGGATTCATTGTCATGCTGAAAGACCCAGCCACTTTCATCTTCAATGCCCTTGCTAATGGAATGAGGTTTTCACTCAAAATCTCACGATACATGGCCCCATTCATTATTTCCTTTACACGGATCCGTTGTCCTGGTCCCTTTGCAGAAAAACCCCAAAGCATGATGTTTCCACCCCCATGCTTCACAGTAGGTATGGTGTTCTTTGGATGCAACTCAGCATTCTTTCTCCTCCAAACACGATGAGTTGAGTTTTACCAAAAAGTTATATTTTGGTTTCATTTGACCATATTACATTCTCCCAGTCCTCTTCTGGATCATCCAAATGGTTTCTAGCAAACCTCAGATGGGCCTGGACACGTCTGGCACTGCAGGATTTGAGTCCCTGGCGCCGTTGTGTGTTACTGATGGTAGCCTTTGTTACTTTGGTCCCAGCTCTCTGCAGGTCATTCACTAGGTCCCCCCGTGGGGTTCTGGAATTTTTGCTCACCGTTCTTGTGATCATTTTGACCCCACAGGGTGAGATCTTGCATGGCGCACTGGATCGAGGGAGATTATCAGTGGTCTTGTATGTCTTCCATTTTCTTATAACCACAGTTGATTTATTCACACCAAGCTGCTTACCAATTGCAGATTCAGTCTTCCCAGCCTGGTGCAGGTCTACAAT
>JACXGJ010003498.1:0-53302 GCA_016801105.1 Esox niger
TCTGCTCTATGTATTAAGAATGCTGTGGATACAAAAAATGACAAGTAATTTTGAAGAAATATGTTTATTGGGATAAAAAGCCTCTGACCCACTTATGACATGACTTATATGACATATTATGTAATGAAAGAGACACCAAACCAACGTACAAATATTTTGTGGCATGATAGCTATTCTACAAAAATTTAAATAAGAAATAAATAGTCAGTTTTGCAGTTTTACATTGAAATGAAATTTGATTGACCAGAAACCTTACTTAGCTCATGGTGGGGCAAAGTGAACCATTGGTTTAACTTACCCCCAAGCCTTTGGCTCATCTTACCCCACAACCACCACTTAACGAAAGTTCCTAGCTTAGCAATTGAGGGTTAGTCTTTTGTAAAACAATGACCATGTGTTTATACAGTGGCAATTCACTAACATGTATGATACAGCCCCAGAATAAATTAAGAAACCACTGCACCTTTTTCTTTCCTTTCCAAAAAAGTTGAAAAGAAAGGTTTTAAGTGAGGAACAGAAGCGTTCAATTTGCATTGGTCTCTGAATTTTAACCCTACTATTTCTCATGGTTGTAGAATGGACAGATCTTTTTTATCTAATGTGCTTATGGTGTTTTCACAGCAATATATATTTTTTAAATTATTTTACAGTGTGTAATGTTTTGGCCTTCAATGGCTGTCATCAGAGTGATCATACTAAAACAGTGTGGGAATATGTAAAGGGTTACTAGTTCTGGGCTTTTTGGAGTGTAGGTGGTTACCAACTGGGTGGAATTTCTAACTTATGGACTTCTACATTTGGAGCCAATCAAACGGAGAAGCAATTGCTAGTAAAGTCAACAAAATTGAGGAGAAGAGACAATTGTTTGTGCTTGCGAAAACTGAACGTCTCCACTGCACTCCGAGCTGAGAAGCTAATAGGGACGAGGTGATCATTTTTGTTGCATCTGAGCATAAACTGACTGCCTATATGTGCCTGAGCTATATGAGTTCAACCATTCTTTTGTCAACTGTACATCACTGGAACACACTTACTTTACCCTGTCACTGGAACATACTTTTTTGACCGATAGTTAGGCTTTTCGGGGGGGAACTGACCATTGAAAGGAAGTCCATCAGTTCTCTTTCTGAATAGGATGGAAGAGAGTGAGGTACCTGTTTTGGTGACATGTACATCCAAAAAGTCAATTTGCCCTGTCTCTTGTTCCATGTAAACCACAGATGTCCGGAGGCTGAATTCAGGGATTCATGAAGACAAAAACATTTGAAGACAACAAAAAATCGAATAAAGCTGTTTTGAAACTATCTTATCAAAAACAATTAGACACATTTAAGATTTTAATTTTTTCAACAAACCCAATTTGCTAATAGAAAACATTTTGTGTTGTTCTTATACCTGTGGCTACACTGTCGGAAATAATAATTGTCAAATTTGAAGTGGTTTTTTTAGCATCAACCGCTAACACCTGTCAAGAAATAGGAGAGTGGAGAAAGCTCAGCTTTTACATCAAGGAAATGGGCACAATGTTCACTTTCTCGTTCCTGTGGAATGTTAATGTTTTAAAAAATGCAACACGTAATCCTAGTGCTTGTTGAATTACAATGTCTTTCAATATTGTTAACATATTGATGGATTCCTGTGGTTCCATCTCAGAGCATCATTTAATATACTTTTCTCTTAATGCTTTAAACATTAGTAAACATGTTGTGTCACCTGCCTCACAGCTGTCCATGGAGTCTGAATCTGCCTTTTCACAATCAAAAGATTGTCTACCTGCAATAATGGCCCTATAATATAGTGTATCTTATCTGCTCATGTCTTGTTTACCCAGTACAAAGCCAGTTGAGGAATCCAGGCGTTGTCTTTTATAATTCATTTCTGGTGGGTATAAATGTCAGCGTCCTTTTGTGAGGGTTACAGACATTCCCATATCAGGGCTTGGTAGATTGTTTCATGAGAAATTGTGGGAGTTGAATAGAGCATTTGATTTCAGATAATGTTGAATGAGACAAATGCCACTGGACTGGCAGGGGCCCTTTGTCTAAGCGGGGCTTGAGAGAAATGCATTTGAAATAGGCTATGACCCTGTTTACACTGTAAAGAAAAGTTAACTGTGTACATATTTGTGTTTGCATAACAAGATGCCAGGTCTAAATGCACAATATTTCCATTGTGATCAGAATGTAACTTCACTGTAAAAAAAAATTAGCAGCATCGTTTGTGCTTCATAAGAAATACCAATGTATATAAACTCTTTCCAAGTGTTTTACCTAGTGCATGTATAATATAAAGAACACATTTACAAAGCAAAATGCAGTATGATTTCTCATTTTCTAAATTGGTTCTCTTCCATAGCATTAAATTGATTTTCCAAAAGTCTGTTAATCGGTGAGGACTCCTGGGAGGGTTAGAGTTTATTCACAAAAAAGGTACAGTAGTGGGACATTTCAATGAAAATAACTTTTATAAGAGATCTAGAAATGCTGTTCTAATCACATCTAGGAATTTAGGGGACATCTGTTGCATTGACAGGAGCTGGGGATAGGTGCAACTAATGTGCATGGCAAAAAAATGCCGGTTAGAATCCACAGTAACAGGGATTCACACAGGGAACCAACAGTACCAGAGTTTGGTGCCCTGGAGTTTTTTAATAATCAAACAGAAGAAAGAATGTGATCTGCAAAACCCTGAGCTGGATCATGCTAACTCTTCTGGGTTGCCAAATGATGGCCATTCAAGTTTATGGCACTATGCTTTTCTCTTTTCTCATCTGCCAAGAGCTGCTTTTCTGGGTCCCTTTTATCCTACCAAGACGAAGCCTGATCGAGAGCAAGTGTGTCTCTAATTCGTGGCAGCTGAACTGCATTCAGGGGCATCTGCTTAACTGCATTAAAGAGTATCAATTTGCAGCTCCGGGTTTCACCAGGGCTTGGGCCGGACATTGGTGCAGGAGTGGTTGCGTACAGCTCTGGAAAAAATTAGGAGAACACCTTTTTTGGAAAGGAAAGAAAATGGTGTGGTCTCTTAGTTTTTACCAGAGCTATATGCATCACAAGACAGCTACACAATAAGTTTGGAGTCACTTAAAAATGTCCTTGTTTTTTAAAGAAAAGATTATTTTCTGTCCACTAAAATAACATCAAATTGATCCGAAATACAGTGTAGACATTTTTAATGTTCTATATGACTATTTTAGCCGGAAACAGCTGATTTTCATCAACATAGGTGTACAAAGGGCCATTATCAGCAACCATCATGCTTGTGTTCCAGTGGCATGTTGTGTTTGCTAATCCAAGTTTATAATTTTAAAAAGCTAATTGATCATTAGAAAACCCTTTTGTGATTATGTTAGCACTGCTGACAACAGTTGTTCTTATTAAAAAAGCAATAAAACTGGCATTGTTTAGAGTTCAGTATCTTCAGCATCAGCATTTGCAGTTTCGATTACAGACTCAAAATGGCCAAATACAAATATCTTTCTTCTGAAACTCATCCGTCTATTCCTGGTATGAGAAATTATGCATTTTCCATCTGAGAAATTGCCTAGAAACAAAATGTCTCATACAACGATGTGTACTACTCCCTTTACCGAACTGCACAAACTGACTAACCAGAAGGGAAAGAGGAGTGGGAGGCCCGAGTGCACAACTGAGCAAGAGGACAAATACATTAAAGTGTCTAGTTTGAGAAACAGATGCTTCACAGTTCCTCAACTGACATTAAATAGTATCTGTCAAACACCAGTCTCAACGTCAATAGTGAAGCAGACGACTTCGATATCCTGGCCTGCTAGGCAAAGTTGCAAAGGAAAATCCATATCTCAGGCTGGTAAATAAAAAGGAGAGAGTAAGATGGGCAAAAGAACACAGATACTGGACAGAGGAAGAACTCTGCTTTGAAGGCCAGCAGCCCGGAGTCACCTCTTAAATGTGCCTCAACTTAAGGGTGCCCTATGCAGCATTTTCTATAAAAAAATATCCAATAATATACCTTTCATATTGCCAGTTAGTTTAAAAAATGCTTTTGTTGCAAGTCGTTCGTTGGCATGTACTTCCTTGAATATGTGAAGGCCAATGAGAGGCTTGGTTTGGGTTGATGTACATTGAGCGTCCCAGAAACAAAAACATATGGAAGCAAAACGAGCATCTGACAAAGCACTGAGTAAAACGAGGGAAAACCTGAATTTAGCGTTTATTAGACAGCGATGGATGAAGAAAATGTATGTGCAGAGCTGGCAACTTGCTACTCGACAAGTACGGTAACTTTAGATAGACTACCTTGTTTAGCTCATAAGCAAGATATTCAAAGAAAGCTGTGTGTAACTTACTACTAGATTGATGATGTCAGAGAAACAATTATTCAACAAAGAAAATTGTTTGATATTCTTGTTTCTTTGCTTTCTAGGACTGCAGATACATTTTAGGAAGGTTTCTCCAGTCTTTGCTTTGGTCAAGACGATAAGTTAACAATTGCTACCTAAGTTATGTGTTTGAGCATACACTCCTTTATTCCACTTTTTGCTGGATAATATTGTTACATCCTCGCTAATATTGATTGTGTTCTCTGCCCAAGATAAAGAAATCCTAACATGCATTGTGGTTTGTTTGACCAAACTTAATGCATAAGTGATTATTGCTCAGGAGAAGCAATTAGTCTCGGTGGATTTAGTCTTGTGGAAACTGGTCAAAGGGTGCATATTATTGTTTCCATGTCAATGGTCCTACTGTGCAAGCTAGCTAGTACAAGTAAGGTTTCAAGTTTGCGAGCTAGCCTTCTAACACAATATATAGCCCAGGTGACATTTTGATGTGTTTAATATGTGTTTGGTAGTGATTGACCCAATCTAAAACAACTATCTGTGTTCATTGCTCCAGCATTGTCAGTTGCAGGTGACACTGCTTCAGACTGGTCAGCATGCTTGTAATTCGTAATGATAGTGCCAGGTCCTAATGGAGTTACCAAACCAATATTCAACTCTTCGCAGATAGGGTGTACAAACTTGCATAGTGCACCCTGAAAGAAACTTTAAGAAGTAGATAAGCTAATATTTAGATGCAGATCCCTAGCATGAAATAACAGCAGTGTGTCTGCAACCCATTGACATCACCAAACTCTTGGTGTCATTCTTTGAGATGCTTTGCCAAGCCATTGGTTTAGCCATTTTAAGCTGTTGATTGTTTTGGGGAGTTTTTGACTTGAGTCTCTTATTCAGCTTGTGGAATGCATGTTCAATCAGATTTAAATCTGGAGATTGATTTGTTGAGTCTAAAACGGTCCACTTTCTTCTCCTGATAAAGTCCATGTTGCATTGGCTATGTCTTTTGGGTAATTACCCAGTTGCATTGTGAAGTGCCACACAATGAGTCTTGTGGCATTTTCAAGTACATTGGTAGCCAAGACACTTCTGTTCACTTTTTAATTCAATTCATTCTGTTGCCACCATTGTTCAGTACATCATCAATAAAGATTACTGAGATTTTTTCAAACGCATTCATGCATGCCCATGCCATGACACTACATCCACTATATTTCACAGATGAGATGGTATGCTTTGGATCATATGCAGTTCTTTTTTTATCCACATGTTTGCCTTCCTATCACATTGATAAAGTTTGACCTTCATCTTATCTGTTCATTAAACTGTTCTGAAACAATACTGGCTGATCTCTGTATATCGTTTTAGGGACTTCTAATCTGGCCTTTCTATTTTTGCTGCTGGTCAGAGGTTTGCATATTGCTGTGTAGCCTCTGTAATTTATCAGCCAAAGTCTTCTGCAAACAGTAGATAGTGACATTCACCCCAGCATTCTGGATATTGTTGATGTGTTGACATGCCTATTTTAGGGTTGTTTTTAACAGCTCAGATTTCTGTCATCAACTGTGTGGTTTCCCTAGGCTGGCCTGTTGGTTTGTTCCTTTCTTAGCACCTTAAAAACCCATTTGGCCATGCCCAATTTTTGTGCTATACTTGTAACTGATTTCCTCTAAATATTTCAGCATCCAAATCACTTATTTGTCTATCTTAGACAGTACCCTGCTCTTCATGTTGGATAAATACCTACTGACACCAAACACAGACTTCAAGCAAAAAGATATGGATGGAACTGAGACTATACATTCACAGCTCTTTGTGTGCAAACAACGCCACAGGACATTATATTGGACCATCAGAAACCCGTTAGCTACATTTCCCAATTTGTATGCTCACATGAAATGGGATGGAACTTTGACAGCAGAGTTATTGTGAGGTAAGGTTTAAAAATATAATTGTTGAAGGGGACAAAAATTAAAGGTGAAAGACTACAGTCTACAAGAGGTACAGGTACTTACAGTTACAGGTTAATTTTTACCACATTTCTATACCCCTTGTGTGTAGATCAACAATACCCATTTTTACTTTACTGTCCAAAAAATGAGCACTGTGTATGAAAAAATGTAATTGTTGTTTATCAGCTTGAATTAGCACTCAAAAAAGGTCAAAGTCTCCCACAGATTCATCCAAAAATATTTATTTGATCACAGAATGATGCTTTAAATTAATGTGTATTTCTAGATAATTATTTCTGTGAAATGTTTACCTGAATCAAAGGTTAGATTAATTTTGTATGCAAATACAAGATCAAGTTGATAAACTACGATGACATTTCTTCAAAGCCCTTTTTGCTCATCTTTGCTAAGGGTGCCTATCGTTGTGTAAATCACTATAATTGTATATTGATATGCGACTGCTGCTTCAATTACTTTTCTAACTTCCTCCCCACATTTCCCTTATTCCCCTCTGCTAAGGACTTCAAAGGATTGTTACTGATTTTTGCTATGTCAAAAGTTTACATCTTGAGCTAACAATGGGTATGCCTTTTTGCTTTTTATCTAACAAGGGGAATGGCATTCACCTGTGTACCTCTTCACTAAGAGAGCAACTAATAAGGATTTTACATATTGTGGCCACATTTCGCCATGTAAATTCTGCTGGACACAAAAGTGAAATCAAAATGATACAAGCTAAATTAATGTAAAATCCTTTGAAAATGAAATGCTTGGTGCCCTTTTACTCTCATGCCCTTTTTGATGAGATTTTTGACCACATTTTCTAGTCACCAACATTTTGTCTCTGCTATAGTATATTGGTAAATACTACATAAAAACTGGTTCGAGCTCCTGAATGCTTATTCTTGGAATCATGGTACACATTATAAACAGGAGTAGCAAAATACTTGTGTTTCAGAATAAACAGGTACTGTATCAAGATCGAACTATATGCATTTTACATTGTAATCCATTGCCCTACAGAGATCTTGAACACCAAAATGACATAAGACAAATCATAATGAAGAACATTTGCAAACAAGGATACAAGAAAGACATAGCTACACGCAGTTACTAAAAGTTTGCTTTATTGTAACAATTGTAACATTTCTGTAAGCATTACTGTGTTTATACCCTATCGTACTGTTTGATATCACCTCTGTACGTAGTATCATTAACTATCATATCCCGACTAGCTTTTCATAGAATGTGTAAGTGTGTAAATGGGCTGCCTGATGGAAGAAACTTTTTTCAGGCTCTATCCTGGTTGTGATGTTACTGACCTGTCTCTGTCTACTAGTAGCAATGTGAACAGCTTATTGATTGGGTGGCTGAGGTCCATGATCAACTGTGTGGACTTTCTACAACATTGTGTGGAGTAAATATCCTGGAGGACAGGCATTGTGCCCGCTATGGTGTGTTGGGCTAATCTCACCACTTTTCGAAGATCCATATGATTTTCGGCAGGTGTGATGCAGCCTGAGACTATGCTCTTGATGGTCCATCTGTTTACATTTGTGAGGGTCCTCTGGGAAAGACAAAATATGGATTGAAGAAGTGCTCTTGTTTTTTTCCAGAGGGAGAGGATGTGTGCACCACTCTGCAAGGCCTTCAACTCTGTTTTACCTGTAGGTGCACAACAAATTACAAAGACAATATCTGAATTAATGTATGTACATGAGAATAAAAAACATAAAACATGGTTTAAAGTGATCCTTCAAAACTGTTTTTACTTCCACAAGTTAAATAACTTTTTACGTAATCGGTATATCGATTGTTAATGTCATCATGTGTTAGTATAGAAGCAGTCATGTGGTAGGCGGAACAATTCAAGGGGCTCATTGTTCATTCATCAGCACCCTTGATTGGGCCGATGTCTTGGTTAGCTGCAGGCCAGGCAGATAAAGATCACTAGATGATTGGGCACACACATTCTTAACATGGCTGACCCGTGACATCTCGGAGGCAGGCAGGGAGCCTGTCATTATGTGTACAATGCACTGCTTTCTTCCCTCTTATCTCTACCGATGACATTGAGAGTTTTCACATTAACTCATTAACGACAAGACTCATCATTAAAGGCATCAAGGGGACCATAGGCGTGGTTAAGGGGCGGTGACACAGTGGTGTGGAATGTGACCAAAGCCCTACTGCACCCCAATGGAGATTTTAATAATCCTTTGGGGCAGCTACAGGTCTTGATGCTTTTAAGTTAGCCATTGCATCAGACACCGGGATGCACCTCAAAATATTATTAAGTAGTTAGCCAGTAAGGTCCCCAAAAAATCACAAAGGGGTTGTATTTGCTTAGAGACAGGCAATAAATTCCAAATAGAAGACACAACTTTGATGCATATGGCAATCAATATACAACTTCAACATTGAGAAGCTGAGCTATAAAATTCAATATGTTTGTGATTGTTCCAATCGTTTAATCTAATATATTTCTGTAAAACGGAATGTGCGTACCCAAGGACAGTGAATTTTCATATAATGGGGGTTAAATTGACATTTGACCGAATCAGTGCTCCACATTTAATAGATGATTGCAAGTTGTCTCTTTCATGCATGGTATTTTGAGATTTATGTGACATAAAATTATGGAAAATACCCTCCTCTTTTGGGTTTTTCCCCATCTAGGTAACAATTTGTTGAATTCCCAGGCGGCATTAAATCCATTATTGAAGGAATATGTCATTACACTAAGGACTAAGTCAAAACTAAGTAAAATTAAATAAGTGTGTGCCTAATTATACCATGATTGTGCAAATCATCTTTTTGGACAAGCTATATTTTCAAAATGTAAAGATCCGTTATCAAGCATTTGTATTCTATATTAGACTGGAAAGTGATGAATGATAGAGAAGAGAGTTGAGAGTTGCCCAGTACTGCATGGGTCGGCTTTTTGGAGCCACACATCTGTTTCAAGAACCACCCGAAAACCAGCGGGGCATATTTTGTTCCATCCATAATCAATCGGGTTGTTGTTCTGATTCACAAAACTCCTCAAATTATTCTAAAGCAGTATTTTTGCTACACATGCCAAACTGGGGATACGAAACAAGAATAGTTCTGTACTTATAGGTATGCTTTTGAAGAATGTTCCCTCAAAGGTAAAATGTTGGTCTTTATTGGGATAGAAGAGCATAGAAATGGTACAAAGTGAATTAGAAAGAACACTAAAGTGTACACAATTGTCTCTCAAAATGGTAACCCCCAGCTACAAGCATTTATAACCTTTTAAGTACACACCGGTACTTTTATTATTGAGTGTGTAGTGTAGCTCCTCGGCACAAAAATTGTTTATCTTCGATGATTATATTTAATTTTTTCTGTTCTAGTTATGAAGCTCGAATTTTCTGTGTGAGACAAGTTTTTGAAAATAGAAAGTAATGTTGCTAGTTAGACTACCTAGCAATGGAGGCTATTCTCACATTGAGGGTGCGGACAGTTCCTGTTCCATTTTATAACTGCATCGTAGCTCATTATCAATCTCACCTCTCACAGAAATAATGTTTTGTCTTTATATAAAAAATTTCAAATATGCAAAATAATAATTCTGTGAGTCAAAATAATGTTTTTATTCCATCCTCTAAGTTATGTTTTTTCTGGTTCAACTGCAGGGATCTGTGGGAAACCGACCCGATGCTGGTCTCTTCCCCAAGCCATGCTTATCAGCTCTTCAATTATATCCTCTAGACGTTCATTGCTTAAACCATTCAGACTCTACAGATGTTTTTGTCATATACAGAATAAAAAAGAACAAAATGTTTGATTGATTGCTTTGCTCTTTATTTCTATTGTAAATCCCAATGGTATACATGGGCTCCATTTGTGAAAATGTCTACATATTAGACTGATGGTAAAACATTTGCCCTCTTTTGGAGCTCTCATATCCCAGTCTTTTGAACCTGTTGGTGTACTGGAATGAGAAAATGTCTTAACTACCATTGGGCAAATTAGGAGGGAATACCATAACATTAGTCAAACAACTGACAACTACAGAAAGCATTGTATTAAAGTTTGCTACACTACGCTTTCTTCCTGTACCTAATTTGAAGATGTATAATATCTTGCTCTCACATCTGTAGGACTTAACGGTCTCCCAATAGCATTATTCCAGTATTGACAATGTCGCTGATTCACAGTAGCCCCACTAGGACTCACTCTTCAATTGTCAGTCCAACACCATAGACTTTACAACAAAGAATGTAACAAACACTTATCATTTCTAGATATTGGTTCACTCCAGCTATACGGAGAACAAATAATGTTGGTTCATCGCTTAAGTTTAATTCAGCTGTGGGTAGGAAACAGTCTGGTCTACACCTGTCTCTAATATGCATCCTTTTTCCTGATCTTAACCTGGTATTTTTTGTTTAAATTTAAGATCTGAGCACAATCAGATTAAAATGGGTTTTTTAATTGTGCTGTTGGAGGTGCAATTAGCCAGCACAGTCCAGGTTTGTGGGGTTAGTGATCTAATATGTGCGCCTTCCCTCGCTGGTTTGTAGGGTCTCCTTGTGACAGCTTGGCACCTGTGAGCTCAATCAAGTTTAAAGACTGGAGAATGTGTTCCCTCTGATGCGCAATGTTTTCGGTATAGATGTCCTGGTTGAGTAAGCAGCGTGATGAGAACCAGAATAGCATTGGGTCTGCTTCCGACAGTCTTTCTCAATAATGACTGATCTCACTCAGCTGGGAGTTACTGGAATGAAGCAGGGCCTTAATTATTAGTTCAATACAAAATTGCGAAACTAAAAAGTGATGAAGATCAGGATTAAGGACACATGTTTGAACCAGGTATAAACAAGGCTAGAGAGAGAAGGGAAACATCAGTGTACCCTAAGGTAATATACTTCTTCTCAGGAGGCAGAACTGGACAGAGTGAATGTAAACGAATCATAATACAAAATGAATATCAAATTAGTATCAAAGACCATTTACTTGCAAAAATCGGTGCATGTAATATGGAATTTGTGTACTCACAATATAGGTTTTCAAAAGTTTTTACAAAGATGTATTTCTTCATCTGCAATTCAATATCATTGACACAATTGCTGAATATCACTACTATTTATTTTTTTGGACACGTTTCTTGACCACGGTCATCATTTCTCTTTGTTTGGATATGTTTTCCATGCATGGCCTGATTCCTACATTTGAAAATAGTAAATCCCCAACTGGTTTGTCCGACATTAAGGATATCCATTTATCCTTAATGTAAAATGTTAGTATTCATGTTCATGCCTTAAATTTACATTAGTTCTTGCAATTAGGTTCATAAAAAAGGAAGCGGATGAAGTCAAAGTGGATGAATATTAAAGAAATATGCACACATTGCTATAAGATATTTGGTGTGTTTTCTTGAAAATGCTGACATCCTCTATGTCAATTACGTAGAGAGAGATTTAATTAGAGAAACAAACGTGACTTTTAATTTGAGTCAGCGATGGGGGGGGGTTGTTGTGTGATGCATGATGTACAAATTGACACAAGGATAAATGAGGACAATGGAATGGTAGTGCTGAGACCTAGGCATGCAGGTTTCACTAGTAGTAAAAAAAAAGATTACAGGAATTGTGTCTTTCTCGCAGGGTTATAACCACAACCACACCCTTTTCAGCAGTCAGCTCTGCTAATGTTTCATTCATAAAGGGAAGTCTAGACCTTAGATTGTCAATTGGTGGTATTAGTTTACACTCTTTACAACAGCCTACTGATCTTCTGAAAAGATAAAATGCCACCTTAGACATAAATTCCATAAGGGATTATTGCACAATAAGGAAATGGCTCAGACAAAAGCTATGGAATATCCTGTTACTCATGTTTTGCCTGCTGCTAACATTAACAAATGTTACAACAAGAATAGCTAATGACCTGAAGGATTGGCCAGTACTTGACCTGATTTGATATTTTGTACAGACAATAAGGTGTCTTCCTGCTCATTCACAACTTCCCTACTGGTTTAGCCTGAAGGGTCAAAATCATTGATATTCAAAGTCGGGGTCACGGGGAATTGCAGTGGGGTTGACATTTTTCTTTTCCAGATACCTTATACCTTACAGTATATAAATACCAAATACCTTATATTTACTCATTACAATATTTATGGGACTTCAACAATCTAAAGAAAAATCATTGAATTAACTATCAAAATATACTTTGTAATATAAAGACGAACTTCTACATAATCATAATTTCATAATCATAATAAATCGCCTTGTCAATTTAGATTGTTTTGATAGTAAATGCACAACAAGGAAAATTGGTTCTTTTTTCATTTAAGAAATATAACAAAGAAAAATAACGTATTTAAAAAATATATTTTTTGTTTTAGGCTGAGTTAGTTACTTTTGCTAGGAGTGCAACTGCTTGACGGGGCTACAACAGCAGATACAGTTAGCTAGCCAGTAACTAACATTTGCAGAAACAAGGGCCAAATGGTACGATTCATCATTTCACTCTGATCCGTGCAGCTGGGATGTTGTCCATGAAGCTGGTTGAAAGAGTTCCAAGATATAAATATAGAGAAAGTAAAGGGGTCTGAATACAGAACTGTACCGTATCTGCAAACATCACATCCTTAATATGTCTTCTGGATTAAAACATGTGCATATTTTAAAAAATTCTAATAATACATACTATTATTGTAGACATAAATGTTAAATGTCTAAAACTATACCTGTGAGCTCAAATAACAAGAATAGCCAAGACTGCTAGCATGTTAGCTAATGATTAGTTTAATGATTAACCTAGCCAACATATAACAATGTCATAATTATGATCTAAAGTTTGATGTTTACCCTCATTGTATGGTCAACTATAGACTAAATTGTACAGTTACAGTATAGGAAAGAAGAATCTGGTAGAAAGAATCTGGTACCAATGGTCTCTCAACATTTTGAGTTCTCGCCTAGGTTACCAGATTGCCCAGAAACGCCTCTGTCGTTAGTGTAGCTCTCTGTTTTGGAGGTAAAAAATTAACATCATAGTGCACGTCTATGTTATGATGCCAAATATTTTTTGACAAAGGTTTTCATTGCCAATACCTAGCATGCTTCCTGTACATAGCTAAATATGCACTTGATTAAATCTTGTCCTGAAAGTAAAGTTTCCAGTCATTTCTGTCAACAGCATAGAGTTCGTCCTTGTTGGTCCCTGCATGGGAGACCAGATGCTGCTGGTCAGTGATTAGGTACATTGCCCTGTGAAGGGTGTTGTTAAATGATGTCAAATGGGTGTCCTGACTCTCTGTGGTCAATAAAGATCCCATGGCACTTATCACAGGAGTAGGGGTGTTAACCCCTATTTCCAATCTGTCCCACATATGGAACCATCAATGACACCTCATCATCCCCGCTCCCAATTGACTAATCTCCAATCTTGGCAAATCTCCTCTTCTCCCCCCCATAACAATAAACAATATTGTACGTACTTTACCTACTAAAATGTATCCATTCACTAATTTATGTTTCTATGGAAAAGCAAAATATACCAATATTATGTAAATGTGCTTTCTTATCACTCTCTAAATGCAATCAGATACAGTCTGATGATTCATCATTGAAGTACAAAAATATATTTTTCCCTTTGATTTAGGAAACATTTATTTTTAAAGGATGATTTTACATGCTGGCTTCATCTGATTTAGCACAATAAGTTGAAGGCCAAAGCAGGATTTCAGTGATGACCTTCTGAAAGGAAAGTGACAAAAGATGTAAGGCATTTTCTTCTGTCATGACTGAAATGCAACATTTACCTGCAAGCAATGCCTCGTGAAGGCCCATTGACACAATAATGCATTGTTTTAACAGTCTCCACACTCAGGCTTTAGTAGGGAAGGTTTGGGGACAGTAAGAAGTTGTTCATCTTAGGAACAGTATTTTCCAAAGATGACATCCAGTAACTTAGTGACTGTTCAAGAAATAATCAATATTATTTTTCGGAAAGGAAAATATTGTAAAAAGTAGTCTATGATAAATAGGACACATAGGAGTGCCAGTCCTTCTGTCAACATTGTTTGCACAAATCCCTGTCAGACATCAGTGTATTGTTTTAAAAAATTCTATGCTCAACTATTATTGTGTGATTAGTGTGATCAGCTTGTAGCTCTGATGTTTCCAAACATTGTTTATATCTATAGCTGCAGATTTCAGCCTGCATTTGCACAGGACAATGAAATGTGGGCATTTCTTTGGAATGACAATTCTTTTTTGGAACGTAGGCTATTCGTTGGTGCTGAAATCCAGTGTTGATGATAAAAATTAAAATAAATGTGATGTTGGAGCTCCAGGCTGCATATGCTAATCACCAGTCATAGTGTTGTCCCTGTCCTTGTCAATCTGGTCATGCTTCTGACCTGGATTAGGTTTAATAGACTCTGGACACAGCCCAAATGCATTTATTAATTATTACAACTTGTACTCTTAAAAAGAGGACTGGTGACCCCTCCAAGCCGGGTTCCTCTTTAGATTTGTTCCTAAATTTCAGCCCCTTTCAGGAAGTTTTTCCAAGCTACTGTGCTTCAACACTGTTGTTGCTTGCTCTTCAAGGTTTCAGGCTGGGTGTTTTGTAGAAGCAATTTGTGACAACTGCTGGTGTAAAAAGGACTTTATAAATACATTTGATTGATTGATTGATTATACTCAGCTTAAGGGAGACATGTATACAGCATAACAACTGGTCTAGGGAGAGAACAAACCAAATGTCAGCATATGTCTCCAAGCACCATTAACAAACAAGCTGCTTTGAATTCTCATTATCGATTCAGATTTCCCAATTAACTAAGTTTTGTCCAATGGCCTAAGTTAACCCTAGACTGAGACCATGAATGCAGTGCTTGGAAAATATTTTAAATTTAAAAAATCCAATTGAAAGAAACTTTTTGTTCAGCTTTTCAGCATTTTCTATTAATAGCATATATGACTTCAATTGACTCTGGGAAGTTGATATAAGGTGGTATTGCCAGTGCCAACATTGCAAACTATCCTTTTAAAGCGATGCACAATAAAAATAAGGTTACAACATTGTTAAATATCAACAAGAATGTTATTAATTTCCTGAAGCTCTTTTATCTTGAATCTGAAACGGTGTGCTCACTAGGCAAGACACACAGGTAAGCAGCAGTTTGTTAACAGTTTCTCTTCTATTTCACTGTAGGCTACATAATTTTGAACAAAAATACACTTTAACTAACTTGCAATACCTATTCCCATTAAACAAATCTTGATATATGAAAATACTAGAATAGTTAATCTGTAGAATAGTTAATCTGTAGGCTTTACAAACTTTCTACTAACACTAACTTTAACCTTAAACATCATCCTATTCCTAACCTTAATTTCCTTAACATTTATTCAAAACCTAATTTGAACTTTCACATGCATTTTTCAATCATGTATAAATTAATATTAACCCTAACCTTAATCCTCATCCTATTCCTGACTTTCACCCTTTCCCATACCCTAACCCTATGCCTACCCTTAGCAAGACTTTACTAAAATCAACCTTCTACAGATTGAATTCATAAGGTGTAACAGTCATTTATAATTTTATTTGTTGGTGTTTTGTGCTACAACTCAATGTAACTATATTTGGTTCTGCTGCACCATCAGCTCCCCGAGTTCCTGAGGCTATGTAAATAATATATCATCATTAAGATATTGAAGCTTTGTTCTTGCTTTATTCAATTCGCCTGTTCTCTACGAGTAGATCAGACTATTTAAAGAATAAACACTTGCAAAGAGCGTGAAATCAATTGATATTTTGGATTGGTGGTCAAATGGTCTCAGAAAACTTGAGTCTGTGGATACAACCTAATGCCTCAATCCAATCTGATATTTTTGCAACACTAGTTACAATAAAATTTACTCTACTTTTACACTGACTATTATTCAAGTCACAATACCCATCATTTTTGGTACTCCATAGTTGTTTTGTCATCAAAATCATAAAATGTATGAAATATATCACGTCATTTACAGTAGGTCTGCAGTATTCATTAATAAACATGCTTTTCAGAAAATATTTTAAATATGTTAATATGCATTCAATTGGAGGGTGTATGTGTTATGTGGGGTAAACAATAGAATAAAAAACTTTGTTATTACCTTTGGGCAAAGGAAAATGATCATTTATTGGCCTTCTAGGTGGCACAGCAGTGACACACTTTTGTAGTACCAAGCAGACACACCAAAGATTTATACATGCCTTGACTGTTCTGGTAGGTGAGAAGTGAGCTGAATTGTTAGCCATTGATTCCTATGATACTAAGGGCTTGCTGCAATGTTTAACTCTCTCAAATCCACTGCAAATTGTTTTGATGACAGAGGGCAGTATATACAATTGGATATGACAAGAAATGGCAGGAACATTTTTAAAAAGTTATCAGTAAATACTCTCTTATATTATGATTATTATAAATGTTATTACAGAATAATTCCATAAAGTGAGTTGTTGATAAACATACAAAAACTGCACAGACGGTGCTGACATCCAGAAACCCTGACAACACAGTAGCAGGTCCATCTCAATTCCTAGCTATGTAATGTAAAATATAATTATGATTTCAACTATACCTAACATTCATAGGAAATTCAGTGGATGGTAGAAAAAAGCACTCTGGCAGTAAGCCTAAAGAGGGATCAAATAAAAAAAATATTCCTTTGCTGACACTGTAATCCATCATTGATACTCTGTGAGCTGCCTTGAATCTGCTGCCTTCTTAGATTGGCCCTCAGGGCAAACAGACACAGAGAGCAAAGTGAGTAATCTAAACTGCTGAATGAACCCATAAACAACCCTTTAAAACAATAAAAACTGTAAGACCTTTTAGAACTATAATTTACTACTTAATAATTAGTCATATACAGCACTTGTTCGTTGATTTAGAATGTGTTAGACTAAACATGACATACTAATAGGTAACTATGTGAGTGTTACAGGTACATTATATCATATACTACAAGTGTATTTTTTTAATCTATTACAGGAAGTTTTACATAAGTCCACAGTGTGTACTGACCTCCTTCCTAGTCTCTAATTGCTGGCATTTTGAACAGTGTAAGAGTTTAGAAAACTATAAACTGAAGCTGTAAATTGAGGCAGATGATGGTGGGTCATCATTAGCTTTCATAGCCACAAAGTGGCTTGAACAACATAATCCCTAAACTAAGCCAAACTGTTAACCGTACACCAACCTTAAGCTGACAGTGAAAAACACTGTCACTCTGTCAGTGAGATAAAACATTAACCCTAATTGCTCCCATGTCATTGCTGTATATAATTATACTAACCTAATAAATTAACGGTAATATACAGTACTGTGCAAAGATCTTATAAGTGTCCATTTGCTAATAGATTTATTTATATATATATATATATATATATATATATATATATATATATATATATATATATATATATATGTCGGCCATATATATACATAAGTATGGAAACATTTTACAGACCACGGCAAAATAAAATCAGTTTCTCTGGTTTTAATATTCATAGGTATGTGTTTGAGTAAACTGAACATTTCTGTTTCATTCTATAAACTACTGACAACATTATTCCCAAATTCCAAATAAAAATATTGTCATTTAGATTATTTATTTGTAGAAAACAACAACTGGTCACAATAACCAAAAAACTAGGCATTGTTTTCAGACCTGAAATAGAAAAAATATATATATACTTTTTCAACAATATACTGTTTTAACATAGGAAGAGTTCAGAAATCAATATTTAGTGGAATAATCACAGCTTTCATGCATCTTGGCATTTTCTCTGCCAGGCTGTAACATTGCTGTTTGGTGATTTTATTCCACTCCTGGCAAACAAATTCTGGTAGTTCGGCATTGTTTGATGGCTTGTGACCATCCATCTTCCTCTTGATCAAATTCCAGAGGTTTTCAATGGGGTTCCGGTCTGGAGATTGGGCTGGCCATGACAGGGTCTTGATCTGGTGATACTCCATCCACACCTTGATTGACCTGGCTGTGTGACATGGGGCATTGTCCTGCTGGAAAAAACATTTCTCAGATTTGGGGAACATTGTCAGAGCAGAAGAAAGCAGGTGTTCTTCCAGGATGACCCTGTACTTGGCTTGATTCGTGCATATTTCACAAAGACAAATCTGCCCGATTCCGGCCATGCTGAAGCATCCCCAGATCATCACCAATCCTCCACCAAATTTACCGTGGCTTGTAGGCCTCTCCAGGTCTCCGTCTAACCATTGGACGACCAGATGTTAGGCAAAGCTGAAAATGTGACTTTCCTCTGCAGTCCAATCCTTATGGTCTTTTTAAAACTTCAACTTGGCTCTTCTTTGCTTCTCATAGATGAAGGGCTTTTTTATAGCTTTGCACAACTTCAGCCCTACCTCTAGAAGCCTGTTTCGAACCGTCCTCGCTGTGCACTTCACCCTGGCTGGTGTTTGCCTTTTTATTGTACATCACTTGATGTCATCCTATGGTTGTTGAGTGACATTCAAATGAGTTGACGGTCATCTCGGTCAGTGGACAGTCATTTTCGCCCTGAGCCAGTCTGTTGCTTTGTTGTTCCCAATGTCTGTTGCTTGACCTTGTTGTTATGAACTGCCGTCTTTGAAGTTTTGAGGATGGAAGCAACCTGATGGTCATTGTATCCCGCTGCCAGTAAAGCCAGAATTGAACCCTTCTCTTCCTAACTCAAAGCCTTTCTTTTCAACTCTTTTGCGATGCTGAATAGTATTTTTTTTATTCAAATTACCTTTGAGGTACTACTTGCACTGTTCTTATCATCCAGCTGGTCCTATTGCAAGCGGATAGTGATGACCACAGCAGTGGTTTCTATACCCTTCCTCGTAAAATTTGATTTGGTTCAGGTAATCACTAATCATTAACTCATTAAGTAATATACATAGATATATATGTTCAGCTTTCAGTTGCTTAAGTCTTTTACATCTTACTGTATGTATATACACTGATGAGCCAAACCATTATGACCACCTGCCCAATAGGCTGTTGGTCTTCCACGTGCCGCCAAAACAGCGCCAACCCACCGAGGCATGGACTTGACAAGACCCCTGAAGATATCCTGTGCTATCCGGCACCAAGACATTAGCAGCAGATCCTTCAAGTCATGTAAGCTGCAAAGTGGAGCAAGGTGGAGCCGCCATGGATCAGACTTGTTGGTCCAGTGAATTCAACAGATGCTCAATTGAATTGAGATCTGGGGAGTTTGGAGGCCAGGTCAAACACCTTGAACTCTTCATCGTGTTCCTCAAACCTTTCCCGAACAATGTGTGCAGTGTGGCAAGGCACATTATCCTGCTTAAAGAGGCCACCGCCTTCAAGGAATACCATTGCCATGAAGGGGTGTGCCTGGTCTGCAATAATGTTTAGATAAGTGACACGTGCTAAATTGACATCCACATGCCAGGATCCAGGTTTTACCAGGAGAACACTGCCCACAGCATCACACTCCCATCAGTCGGCTTGTCGTCTTCTCACAGTGCATCCTGGTACTCCCCCAAGTAAATGTCACACATGTACAGGGCTGTCCATGTGTTATAAAAGAAAATGCAACTCATCGGACCAGGCGACCTTCTACTGCTCCCAGTTCCAGTTCTGATTCTCGCATGCCCATTTAGGCGCTTTTGATGGGGGACAGGTTTCATCATGGGCACACTGACAGGTTTGCAGCCCTCCAACCTCATACACGGCAGGATGCAATGCACTGTGTGTGTGACACAATCTTTTGAATGGCCACCTTGGGTGCCCAACACCCTGTCACCAATTTGTGGTTTGTCCCTTCTTGTACCACTTTTAGTAGGTACTCACCACTGCTGACTGGGAGCACCCCACAAGCCTTGTCGTTTCAGAGATACTATGACCCAGTCATCAGGCCACAACAATTTGGCCCTAGTCAAAATTGCTTAAGTCTTTGTTCCTGCCTATTTCTCCTGTATCCAACACATTGACTACGAGAACTGATTGTTTGCTTAACAATCTACCCAGACCTTGACATGGGCCCCTGTTAGCAGATCATGGCTTCACCTGTGAGTGGTCATAATGTTTTGGCTCATCAGTGTATGGACAATTATGACTTTAGCAAATCCAGACTTTGTAGATTTGGAATCGACCTAGATAAATATGGTGCAGTCATCCAAGACATTGCAACACAGTTAAAAAGCATTTGCATTTTGGCCACTGCATACACAAAATACTTGCCCAACTGGCACAGCGCTGCTCGGGGGAATGGGTGGATAGTCGAACAGGAATGCCTGAAGCACTCTAGCAACTGCTAGAGTGCTATGGTCGGGAAGCTGCAACTCGATTGTAATTGTAAGTTGAAAATGTATTACCTTAATATGTGTATTAGTTCTTCCAGGTTGAGCTAGCAGTGTGATGAGAACCAGATTTTGGAGAAACGTGTCAAACTTAAACCATTCTATACATGTTTGGCATTTCAGCAAATAGGCATGGCCATAATTGGGAAGTGAACAAAATTAGGAGTGGAAAAAAAGATGGACTGCAATCAAATAAATAGCTGGTGATTCACCTGCTTTACTTGTTTATATAAGCTCCATTCAGCGGAGTTGTGAAACCAAGAGACAGAGAGCTACTGGTGGACAAGTTTACATATACAGTATCTGAATACCTAAGATATGGACAAAACATGTCATGGGACATCAGTGTAGGTTAATGGGCACACGTCAATATCCTTCCTTTAATGGTGGTGTTACAATTTGCTGAAACATAAACTAAACTAGCATCCCCAACCTTTACTCCAATGGTTGCAAGTTCAAATCCAACCAGAGGCAGATTTTTTTTAACTCATAGAAAAAATGCTTAACTCATAACTCAATGCTTAACCCCAGTTCAGTGATATCTAACGTTAACCAAATCATTTAAAATCCTAAACCCAAACCTTAAACCAAGTGCTGTGATTATGTTAACAGACATTCATTCGTAACATATCATATGTTTGTGTACATTTTTAATATATGATATGTTTTATTAGCATTCTTAATATATGATATGTTCTAGAAGATTCGTAACATATTATATGTTTTGGTATGGCAATGTAATATAGCCTGACATAACATAACATGTCTTATGAAATTAAGTGTACCAGATTTGGAGTCAACTGGGTGCTCTGAAAATCCCAAAAACGAACCAGGCAAGCCTAGTTCAGCAGGCCCGCAATTAAAATGTATTACCTTGATTCTACTCAGGATTTGAACTCTAGTCTCCCATGAAGAGTTCAATTCTGTCTTTAACAACTACGCCACAGCACTACACGTAGCCTGGCACTAGACACCATTAAACATTACATTAAACTGACTAAAATATCTCATAAAGTTTATCTCCATCACAAATAGCATCTATGAACTGTATGGATTTTGCCACTGGCCAGTATAACTGCTTATTAGCCAGTAATAGGCTTTACCAGTATCTACTAACTTACTGCTTGGAATAGTCATATGACTTCAGCAATTGCTAATGGGACTGACCTTTACACTTCCAAAGCTATTTCTTCAATTTGTGAATTAGATTGATACAATAATTATCAATAAAGGTGACATTACCTAACTTTTTCATCAAGTAAAAATATGAGAGAATACTGTATAACCATAAATAGTTTGTGTTTGGGATTACTATAAAGTTGCTACTCTTCTGAATGTTGCAGCCAGCTAGGTTTTTGTCTATCCTGACTCAAAAAGCAGGCATGGATGTGCACTTTGAAAATCCACTAGAAACAGGCACAATGTAAGTGTAAATGGTTTAACTTTAGACTTACTATAACGTATACTGAAGGATAGAGCCTGCAAAATGTTTGTCTATCCGGAAAAAATCCTACGGCATAATCTGTTTTGACTGTGAGGAGATTCGAATGCGGGACCTACAGGCCCCGATTATTTTAGAATGCTTTTATCAACAGACAGAAGCAGAGAATGAATCAAAAGAGAGGAGTATTGATCATTGGTCTGTGGTGGTGAGTCATTGAAAAATGTCTGGACAAGCAATTAACTGTGGTATATTTGCTATATAGCACATACCCCTGGATTCTTTGCTACTATAAACCAGTTACCAATGCAATTAAAGTGTCAAAAAGTGATGTAAATGTAATAAACATGGCATACAATCTCTAATGATCTGGGTGCTTCAAATCCTGAATGCTGATTGGCTGAAAACTCTGGAATATTGGCCATATACAACACCCCTCGTGCCTAACAGTTTACTTTAAAACCTGGTGAAAAAAATCTGAATGCTGATTGGTTGAAATCTGTTGTATATGAGACCGTATACCAGGGGTGTGACATCACATCACTCTTTGCTGCATTAATTGCATCTTTTACCAGTTTATAAGAGCAAAAAGGCATCTCAGAGGTTTCTGATATTTTGCCTATATACCACCACTATGTGCTGTGTCCAGGCACAACTCTTAGCCAAGGTATATTGGCAAAATAAAACATCCCATTGTCCACATTACGTAGGACGCAAGCTATAAATAAGCATTTATTTTCAAATGTTATTTGTCCTTCTGTTTTACTTTGCAAACACTTGTATGTCAGAAGCACACTAGAGAACAGCCATAATGATGATATTACTCTGTCCTTGTATTAACGCATTTATTAAGATTAGTAACTAAGCACTTTTAAAGAATGTCTTTATTGCACTATAGATATTTGTATTTTAACTTTATTTAAAAGGTAAGCTGATGAAAAACAAATTCTAATTTAAAATGACGACCTGGCCAAAGACATAACAAAGGAAAACAACTCTCAGTTAAACAATAATACAATTTTAAAAAGCATAGGAATTGTCAGGGATCAATAAATTGCACAATATGTTAATTCATGTTATGGATATTTTTTTATCAATTTCGAATAATGCAGTTGGAACCTGTTAGAACAAATTGAAGAAATGCTCATAGTTTAATAAATGTAACCATTGCTTTCCGAAGCTTAAGAAAATAAAGTTAAATTAGTGATGCACAAACTACCATGCCCATGGCCAGAAGGTGTTGTATTGAATAAAGGTACAGCAATCACAATGGCTTTAAAATGTGTCCTTAGTTTTCACTTAACAAGTCTGGTCACCTTTTTTGACATTAGGTAGCCTACATGATACATTGTTCTTCACAGTGCACACTTGTTATCAAGCAGAAATGACATGTCACTCATAAAGGAACATCATTCAAGGCCAGGTATGGCAAAAGCTCCTCTACTCTGCCTCAGATGACTGGAGCGAATGTGAGGACTGTTGTTCCATTTGAAACTGAACAGAGTCATGGAATCAATTCTGTAGGAGGCAAATGAGGGGTTAATTAAAACTAGGCCCTATTCTCACAATTATTGTCTCCATAACTTGTTTACTGTACCGCTATATATAGTTTGCCGATAGTTTTACCTCAATAACTTCCAGGTAAATACTTATCATTATATAATTAACAACTGTAGAGATTCAGAGTGGAGTTTATTCCACATAATGGGTTGCTGATAAAGGTTAAAGAGTGAGATTCACATAGACTGAATGTGTAGCCAGTGGTTGGTCTCAGTTATTTTCCTCATTGACTCCTCGTCATCTAATTCAATCAGCCTGTTCAAGTTGATTAGCCTGGTTAACCTTTGCACCCACCCTAGTCTGGGGGGGTTAATCAGGCCAGGATCTTGGAGACCTTGGGGTCAGTATTCCTCTATCTTCCGCTTGAATGACTTCGTAAAGGCAGCGATAAGATTAAAGAGAACTTTCATCCCTTCTCATCCCACTCCCCCATATGCAATGAGACACACCTGCAAAAGGAAGATGACACTATTCGAGTAGGCCTGTTGCCAATTCCTGCACAGGCTAATCATGCATTTACTCATATTATTCACATTATTATGCACATTCCTCCATAAAATCTACTTTATTTCAGCGGCAGACCCAAATACGTGGCCTAGTTTAATTGCGCTTGAGTACAGGTCCATCAAAGTAGTATCAGGCTACATATTGTCATGTAGGCCAATCTAATTATCAACGCATTTACATTCCACTTTAAATTAATTTGGTGACTACACAATAATATTTAGAAAACGCGAGTTACATTTCTATTCTGTTGTTAGTTTAACAAGGTACACGAGTGAACGTTATTCAAAACACGACCTCGAATCTTAAACACTGGTCTGGCCATTCATTCTATCGATTCAACTAACCGCGATCAACCCGTTCAGCCCTGGATTATGGTATCCCTGTCCTAGAGTGCGCGCTTTGATACACAATAATGAAGTGGTGTTAAGCCATCCCTTGTCCACGTTCTGAGCATGATACATTTACTTAAAAAATCCAGCAATGTGTGTGTGATCAGTAAATATTTACCTCAGCGAAGTACTTGAATCTAGTTCTAATTGATATAGGTAGAGGTAGGAGTGCGCTATTGTTTAGAGCAGGGGTGTCAAACCGGTTCCACTGAGGACCGAGTGTCTGCGGGTTTTTGGTTTTTACTATAAATTGGTTTTCCAGGTCAGACCTAAACAACCAGGTGAGGGTAGAAACTAACCAATGAGTGACCTTAATAATCAATCAAGAACAAGGTGAGAGCAAAAACACGCAGACAGTCGGCCCTACATGGAACGGGTTTGACACCCCTGGTTTAGAGGATTGTTGAGCCCTGTGCAATAAAGCTGTATTCGGGATGACCTTTTAGTCAAAATATGAGCGCCATCACATAAAGGACAACTTTTTGTACCTTCACTATTACCGAAACAATCCCAATATCCAAAAAAAAACGCAATGCCTCGTAACTGTAGCAACAGCATAACTACATGACTTGAAGTTTTAATTACTCCATCTGTAGATTGCAACCTGTGTTGGCGTTTTAATTATGGAATATTTTGTGAAACAGTACCTGTCAACTAAACTGTCAAAAATATGACGAGTGACCAGCACTGGGGACCTTCACAAGTTAGGCACTGATCCACCATCACTAATAACACAGCATACTAACTACAAGGCTACAGAACACTAGTAAGAACTCAAATTGCCCCTAGTGGACGGTGGGAAAGTGCACAGCCTCCATATTTCGCCAGGTCCAAACGTAATCTGGTACTGACAGAGTAGACACATCAGGCCTATTCCACATGAAGATTGGTGGTGTTACGCAGTACAGTACTCTTCATAGGATAAGAGCCTATGGTAATCCACATGTGCAAAAGTACCTATAGGACACAACCTACAGAATGTTGAACTACAGCATTTGTCAGACATGAACCTTTAGGTCTATTCGTGCTGTTCACCACAAGTCAAGGTTTAAATATCAACGTGTGCATGGCGAATAAGACCATTTGGAAAAGTAAACTTCACACCTAAACTTTAAGGACATAGCAAACACTGCACTACCACAGCCTCTCTTCCAGTCTATCTTGTTTCCTTTCTGTATACTGTATATATAAATATTAAGAGGTCATGTCATAACACACTCCCTCCCCTCTGTTGATTTTTTTCTCTCTGTCTTCGTCATAATATTAAAAGCCGTTACCGAAAAGGTAAAGGTAGCATTGCTGTAATAGCTGCTACTACAACTACTACTAACAATCAATGTTTTTGTTATCTTCCATCTAAATAACATATTTCTATTAAATTAATGTATTTTATCAGATTAGTATAATAATTTCATTGCCGTTTTGCTATTATGATAGAATATTTCAAAAGTAATTCGTGTAACTTTTCTGTTCATTGAATTTGACATGCTATATTGGTATCATAGATTAAATTGATTACATCTAAGATTCTGAAATATGAAGAGCCAACGCATAAAAGCATCACTAGTTTCCATACAAACAGACAGGTGTTTATATTCTGACTTCACCGCCTCCCTCTACCTCTCATCCAGCCCACACAAAGCAACCGCATACTGGCGCGTTTTTATCCATAGCCTACAGAAAAAGACGAACAGGAGCATCTAGCTGTTTTACTTTTGTCATTTTTAAAGAGAGACATGTCAGCCGCTACATATGAAGACAAGCATATTTATATTACAATGTGCTAGATAAGCACATAAGTTGTACCATTGGGTGCTGTGATTCAGCGTTTTTCGGTCTTAAGTTTTGCTTATTGTTTTTTAAATAAACTCAAGTATTTTTATGTCGAATTTCGTCTGGTGGAACGGAGTTCCCTGTCCAATCTCGACATTATATCCAAAAGAACGAGAAGACTAGTATATTCTGTCTGGTAGGAGAGAAGATGCATCACGCAGCGGACGAATCGACGTATGCATTTGGTACGTTTGTGAGAATAGCCTATTATTGGAAATGTACATTTGTAAGAATAGCCTAACATTTTTATGTGATCTCACAATCTATTTAATACACATAAACCAGGCAAGGTTGATTTACATGTAGCATTTGATGAGTTGGTGTTTTATGCTGATTGCAATTAACGTTTCGATGGAAACATAGTTAGGCTATTCTGCCTCCTTGCTTCATCGATGTATCTAGACTTGGTAAGGTTGATAAAGATTTTGTGATTATTGTAAAATTGTATGTATAGAAAAACGTGGTTTCATGACTACCCACATTTTTGTTGTACCCAATTTTATCTTTTATTAACAACCGAGATAATTGACCAATGTTAAGCTTGTTTTCACACTTAAATATTTCATTAATGAAACAAATATAACAAAAGTTCATACTTACCAATGGAATTTTCAAGTACAATCCACAATAAAACAATATGATAAACTGAAGACGGTGATATTTTTTAGACCCTACATTTACTTTAGAATGACGGTGAGTGAGACTCGAGAAAATGTTTTAATCTAAAATCCAATTAATATATCAATCAATGATTAAGCGACAAATAAAAAAAATCATCCCTGTGCTTAAGAGCTCCGTGGGCACAGGGATTTCAGGCCAGCTTATAAGAAAAGACAAAATAGACAAACACGGATACCGCGACGTCGTCCAAGTCAATTAGAAGACATTTTCTAAAACATGAATCAGTTAGAAATGGACGCACATTACTTTGGTCAGTGTAAGAGACAAGGGACCGAGGCAGTTTCCATGTCAGAAGGCTCCTCCGGATTGAATCTCGATTTGGCAGAATGCATTCATACGCTAGGGGGCACCCAGACACTGAGTAGTCTGCAGTATTTCCCCCTATTGACAGCATATGCTCTATTCACAGGACTTACCTTTGACAGACCCTGGTGATTTTGGAAGTACCATCTAAAATTGCAAAAACTACAAAACCTATAAGAACACTTACAGGCCATTTTAGGATATGCTTCATTGACTGTATATGCTTTGTCATCAAGTATCAAACAGCTTTTACTCATGCCTATGACATGTTAAATCATTTTACATTTGATTTTTTTTAATGTTAGGATTTGTCTAGCCTTGAGCTATTTCTTTTAGTGTCGAATTAATTTACTTCCAATATTCCTTATGAATGTGGTTGTAACCTAGAACTCAGAAAACATATAAAAGCTCAAGATAACTAGGATTTTCTAAATTGACAGTTCCCATCTATCACATGGAATATTGTCAACGGAAAATGTCGTCAGTGAGTTTTGCATATTAGGCTAACCAAAATACTGTAAGGACTTGATTTTAAATTATTTCTCTTTTGTGATTACTTTATTATAACGCAATGAAAAAGCGTATATGCCGATATTTTAACATACAGTACAATTTTACACTCAAATAGTGACAATATTATTCCTCATCATAACTATGCAGAAGTACCAAAACATTATATCAGTAAGAATAATATCGTTATAGACATTAACTTGAGTGGACAGAAATAAACTGTTATGAAATGAATAGTGTAAGAGCTGTTGTAAGACTACTGTCCAAGGACTATGAATGAACACAGTCTTCTGCTATTTTGTATGTCCGAATCAGCCTTTTCAAATAATCGTAAAAATTATTATATGGAATTAATATTGTATGTATGGCACCTTACACACTGTCATGTCCGGATGAGTGTCCGGACATGACAGTGTAGGCAAATGTACATCGAGAGGACTAACACATTTGAAACAACAGTGTTAAACAATTAAGTTAACATTCAGATTCATATACTGGATTCAGTTGAATGCCGTAATGGCTTTTCATGTGTTTTGTATAAAGCCATGTCCTTGAATAATTGGTTAACTTCATGAAATGTTACAGCTAATTCAAATTACGTACATAAATTACTGTTGAAATCTCGGATGTAGGCCTAACAGGCCAACTGATTGATGTTTGAGTTGAATGCATTACCTGCAACTAAATCTCATGAAAGTATATCTCAGACACAAAACTATATCTCTCACCTCTCAGACTACTACATTTCAGGAAAAAGTGCATGTACGGAAACATGTATTAGGCAACCAACTCACATAGGCTTCTCCAGCATACAAACAGACGCGTTAGAAATAGCATGTGGTCAGCTAATGTAAAGTAATTAATACATATTCAGTATTGTGTATGTGCATTTCATAATAAATTGAGGAAATTAAAAGCATGTTCCTCTCTTCTAACTCGTCTCCTTTTAGGACCAAGCATCTTCTCGACCCCTATCCTTGCCTTGGCAAGGCACCAAGTAGCACAAGTGCCGACTAACCAATGGGGTTCAGGGGGAGGTCCGTGAGCTCTGACCAGTCAAACATAGTCACTTTCCTTATATGGCAGCTCATCTCCATGGTAACGTGTGCTAAGTTGCAGCAGTCGTGTCAAAGTTCACTATATAGAGAGCTCTGTGAGCTGATCAGAGAGAAAGCATTCTGCCAGCCCAGCTCCAACAATTCGCAATCATTTCCTAACATCCCCTTTTTAACATATTTGATCACTTTGATTCTCTGGTCTTTTTCTTATTATTTTTCTGCGTATGAGGGAGGTTCTATAGGTTGTGATCTTTTTGTTTTATTATCACTGGCTTGTCAGAGAGTTGACTTCATATTTGACTAAAGCCTTGGCTTCAGCTGCGCGCTGCAGCTCGCGCCACCTCACAAGAAGAAAAGGGAGAAGCAGCAATATTTTTTTACCAGTTGATGATTTTCTTCAAGACTTGAGCTGGAACTTGATATCTCTGCTGCTAGTGTGTAGCCTACATCAATTGTGTGTTTTATGCTGCTGTCAAGTAGCCTACCTTCAACTTAGGCTAGCCTACTGGTCCGTTCCTTGAATAGGCTACCTCATTTCATTATCGCGATCATTTGGTATTTTTTCTCCCTTTATGGGTCTCCTGGATGGCTGACTGCAAGCGCCCCTGGACTTGGCCTCTAAGCGCAAGGCTGCGATTCAGCTTGCTATCACATCCGTTTTAAAACGTGTGATTCGCATCGTCTATAACAGCAATACGATTTGACATTTTCGCAAGAAACAACGGACAATCGACCACAGTAGGCTTTTGGCATTTATTTATTTGACTATTATTTTTTATATTACAACGTGCAGCATTCTTCTGAGAGAACAAGCACAGCGAAACCAAAAACGGCAGACAAAAAGTTTCCTTACGTTGACTGATAGATATGGCAATGGTAGTGTGGAGAGGCTCCCAGGACGATGTGGCTGAGACCCAAGGTACCCTTTCTTCGCAATCTCAAGGAGGACTATCCCTTCCGACCCCGCAGTTGAATCTGTCAGGCTCTCAGGTCGCCCCTCCGACCCCTCAGACACCCGTCCAAGGACCACCGAACAACACAGCACAATCCACGCCGACGAACCAGACGACGCAGTCGGAGAAACAGCAGCCACAGCATATAGAATGTGTGGTTTGCGGGGATAAATCTAGTGGTAAACACTATGGCCAGTTTACTTGCGAAGGGTGCAAAAGCTTCTTCAAACGGAGCGTACGAAGGAACCTCAGTTACACATGCCGTGCCAACAGGAATTGTCCCATTGACCAGCACCATCGCAATCAGTGTCAGTACTGCCGCCTCAAAAAATGCCTGAAAGTTGGCATGAGACGGGAAGGTATTGGGATTTTTATTTTCTTATTACAATATTTGTTCTGTATGTCTTGCGCTAAATTAATTAAGTGTGGCGGTCCCGCATATTCGCTATCTGACTCCTCCTAAGGCTGCCCGACCGAAGTACGCAATGGAGCCGCCTGTATTTACTGCTCGAGACCGAGCGTGTGTTACGAACCTTGTTTTCCATGTTCGATTTAAATCGTTGTATTTCTTAATCGCCGCATATTAAATGTGTGGTCTTCAATTCTATAGGCTACTAATACAATAGACGTTTGGATGTAGATTATAAGATCAGAACCGTCTTCTTGGAAGAGACAAAATGGATATGCATCTGTATTTGAATACGTGCACATACAGCGCTATTATGGCGATTGTGGTGTGAAGCGATCTTGTTTAGATTCAGCATTTTACGTGCTGTGTTAATGTCGACAAAAACGGAGCTGTAGGCTATATAGAAAGGGGCATGTGTGTGTCTTCAGAACAACACTTCAATGATCCGTCGAAAATGTTAGTTAACACAAAGCTAGCCAAATATTTTGAAGTATGTTAAGGCTTGAATATACGGTCTGCCTTGCCTGTATGCTTCTTTTCATTGTGCTCATGTTGTTGATGTAGCCCAACAACAACATGAAAATGTGGGCTACAACACAGATTTAAACATAGCCTAGGCTAAGCTACTACTAAGCCACGAAAAGGTTCCAAATAATAATCAAGACTTTTCCAAGAAATAGGCCTATTGTTTGGTAAATAGTGTTGGATGCAGATATTATATAATATAATATCTGCAAAAACAAATGGCTGAACTCAGTATTCAGTATGTGTATTGCTCGAACTTATATAGAGTAACAATATTTGGGATAGCCCCCTGGTCAGGAGGGCTACAATGTCTCTTAATGTGTAGAATTCAGGCATCAATATCTGCAGTTTCTCTTTTTACTGCAGCGGTGCAACGGGGACGGATGCCACCCACACAGCCACACCATGGTCAGTTCGCATTGACAAATGGGGACCCACTGCATTGCCATTCCTACTTATCCGGATATATCTCTCTACTGCTGAGAGCGGAGCCCTACCCAACGTCCCGGTATGGCAGTCAATGCATGCAACCCAACAACATAATGGGCATCGAGAACATATGTGAACTGGCGGCCAGGATGCTGTTCAGTGCAGTGGAGTGGGCCAGGAATATCCCCTTCTTTCCAGACCTTCAGATTACTGACCAAGTGGCTCTTCTGAGGTTGACCTGGAGTGAGTTGTTTGTCCTCAACGCTGCACAGTGTTCTATGCCTCTACATGTGGCTCCACTTCTGGCTGCGGCTGGCCTACACGCCTCCCCCATGTCTGCGGACAGAGTGGTGGCCTTTATGGACCACATTAGGATCTTCCAAGAACAAGTGGAAAAGTTGAAGGCTTTGCACGTTGACTCTGCTGAATACAGCTGCTTGAAGGCCATTGTGCTCTTCACATCAGGTAAGCTCAACATTGCAACAACATAGAATATTTAATATATTTTTGGGGATTGAGAAAATGTTTTGGGTCACGTGTTCTTGAGCTTCCTATATTTGAAAGCAGTGCTAAGCTAAACATGCAGTGACATTTAAAACATTTAAAACAGTTCAGTCTAGCCTGTACTAATATTATAATATTAATGAACTCCTTGTAGTCATTTGTCATATGAAATGGGGATTTATTTGCATTTTTCTGATGGTCTGGCACATAGTGCTAATTCCATTAGTGTATACTGCCATTCTGGAACTTCGAATTTAAAAATGAATAACTAATCCCATATTATACCCATTCATAAAAAATATACATTTTGTGCGTTTTAGGCTACCCTATGCAGACCTTTCATCTTACCCAAATATCACTTTGACCCAAATTAAAAACAACTTGTGTTGAAATGAAGACATACCATCAAAAACAAACCGTCGATATATTTATTTTGTAAGTCACCCTAGACTCACGTTTTGTATTTCTGCACATTGATAAAAAACGTATGTCCCACTTCAAGGGGAAAGGAAAAGAACACGAAAGAAACCGAAAGGTAGGCCTAATACTCCAGTTGGACACACCAAAACCACGGCATACAACGTAGCATATTATCGGAGGGACGAACATTGTATGTAATATCATATTTTAATGGCGGTTGATCGGCTAAAATAAACATAACCATTTGCCGATTACCTATATTTTGACTGATCACACTACGGGCATTTTAATTAAAATGGTTTTCGATTCTCTTCTGTTCAGTTAGGAAGATCTAGGGATTCGAGGCATTGTATGAGCTTTCCAGATCTGGGTCATGACCCAGACTTTCCCGATTACATTAACAGATTTAAAGTAGGCTAACAAAACGCGAAATATATCATTTTAAAGTTACCTTTACAATAGTTGCTGACAACATTGTATTATTTTTATTCAGGAGACATTTGGTAAACTGTGTGCTTAAGCCTATTCTACAATAGCATGGGTGGTATGAAGAACATCCTTGTTGCCTAATGAATGATTTATTTAAATTGCTATTTGAATTGCGGGGACCTATGAGTTCTATACATGTACAAATACCACCACATGTAATATAACGGTGTTTTTCTTTTTTAGGGGGATGTTTTTAAGATCGCTGTTAGGGGTAGCTTTGGTTTCTAGCCCTTTAAGCGAAATCAAAACGCAGTACAGAGGTCACGGTGTCACAACCCTCTCTCTCGCTTTACGTGCGTTCATGCGTTTGCGTGCGGTCATGCGTGCGTGTTAGAGTGTGTGTTAACTCAAACTCTTATTATATGTAAACATTCTTAATTGAGTACGATTCTTGTCCAGTTCATTCTAAACTATGTAGCCCCAGTTTAAGGCTAAAAGAAATACTGCATGTTATTATGCTGTTTATAGTGACACTAATAATCACATATTTAAAAAAAATCTATGCACAGGACATAAAAAGCAAACATTATAAGACAGTTTTTTAAGACAACATGTTTCATTCCATTTAAATTCAAAAACATATATGCTCGCCAACCTATGGGCGTATCTATAACAATAAAACACTGTTGATTTTAGAGATATTACTGGCCATAACTTGCATCTGTTTTATTTAATTGATTGTTATTATATTTTTGTAGTAATTTCATATTTTTTAAATTACAATTCAAAATTAAATACTGATTGCTATATTGTAGCATACAAACACACCCCTACCACAAAGAAGATAATGTTTTCATTACATTTACATGAAGCTTAAATTACTAAACATTGTTTCTAGGCCTACTTTAACAGCACCTGTCACCGAAATATTGCCAACCTGAGGGATCTTAAGCATTTCTATTAGTGTTCTGTCGTAAATATGTGTTGAATTTTGAGTCCACCATGATTAATTTACTTTTTGTTTTAGATGCGTGTGGCCTGTCAGATGTGGCCCATGTGGAAAGTTTGCAAGAGAAGTCCCAGTGTGCCCTGGAGGAATATGTTCGAAGCCAGTATCCCAACCAGCCAACACGATTTGGGAAGTTGTTACTTCGTTTGCCTTCGCTTCGCACAGTCTCTTCGTCGGTTATAGAGCAATTGTTTTTCGTCAGATTGGTAGGTAAAACCCCAATTGAAACCCTCATCAGGGATATGTTGCTTTCCGGGAGCAGTTTTAACTGGCCTTACATGTCAATTCAGTAAGCAGAAGGAATGAACAAAGGGGTTAAGACTACAATGGTTAGCACTTCTTTTGTAGATGGAAAACGGCTGTTACAAGAGCTTACTTACGAAGAAATGCATTCTCATAAATGACTGTGAATTTTAAAATTGAGACTTTCAGCGAACTTTCAAAATGCCGACAAAAGCTCCCAGTGTCATTCGGAACAACTTGCTTCTTATCCATTTTTACGAAGAAAAAAAGAAAAGAGACAAAAAACAAGGAAAAGGATTTTGATAGTCCTCAAATGGATAATGAAACTATAAAGTGCATTTAAAATGAACATTTGGAAAAACGTAGGAGAAAAGAAAAAGGTTTCTTTTTCCAAATTACTTGTCCTGTGTCCATGTATCTATAGCTGTTTTTTTGTACTTTTCTTTTGTTCCTCCTTTCTGGTTCCAAACCGGCCTATGTGGTTCTGTAGTACAGGTGGTGTTCTTTTCTAAATCCATGAGTTTTTTTTATTTAAGAAGGTTTAGTAAGGTAAAATGTTCTTCAAGAATTAAAACGAAATCCACAGCAATATAGGAAAAGGCTTATAACTACACGCTTAATGCTGCAAACGCACTTACCCTTAAGATAATCCACAATAAACTGGGCAATGGTGTTTTTTTAGTTTAGGTTCATCTTTCTGACCCAGCTAAAATCATTGCTTTTTATAATTGAGAATATGTTTAGTTCCAGGGTTACCCTGTTTGCCACTGCTTAGTTGAGCCAGTCGAACCTCATTAGATCTTTGGCAGTGCCTTGAAGGTTTCAAGGCACTGTAGAGGTTGTCACCGTGTAGGCTAAGCTTTATGAACCCATTTCAACGTTGTGCATTCCCATGCACCGATTTCAAAATGTTTGGCATCATTTTGAAGAGAGATCAATAAAATAAAGATCTCAGAGAAATAGGCTTGGCCTGCTGAATGACGGGTGTCGCTTGTAAACATCTATTTTGATACTTATGTAGGCTTACATTTCAACAGTTATTAACTGCTAATGCATATACAATTTTGTTCTGCGTGTATGCATAAACGTAATACGAACATCTAGCCATACAATACTTTCTTTTGAAATTGGAAGGGCCAAGGATCATAAATCTTTAAGTAGCCTACACCTGGAATAGTGGTTAATAGCAGTATTACGACGTCCCTGAAATGTCGTCTTCTGTAGGCTACACTTCAAGCATTAAGTGCCTGAAAAGCGCGAAGTAATTTCTTATCAAACAAGTTGTTTAAGTTGGCGTACAACTTTGGGAACACTATTATGAAACTTCAGTCTTATGCTCGTGTATTTACCTTGAAAAACATTAATTAGAGACAGTATTGTTGTAAATATAGGTCACTTCATTTCAACGAGTTTTCCTTTATACAAAGTATATGTGATTAAGAAAAACTGTGGTTGCCATTTTCTTCGGTAATACAACGTCTTCAATTGAGTGGCAGACTTAGCTAGTAGCACTGAAAGTTATGTTTGTAATGTATATACATATTACGACAAAATGTTTTCTTTTTCATGTATTTAGACTGTGAATGCATGGCCACAGGTCGCTAACCTATTTTACCTTTGATATATATAAATGTAAATGTTTTTGACTGTATAGATATAATCTGTGCATTCAGTACACTAGCCCTTGTATTTAAAAAAAGAAACAAAACGTTCAATAATAGGCTAAGACTAAACAGGGTGCGCTGGTTTGGAAAGGAGTGGCTATTTTGACTTAATGTTCTGCTCCTTTGGTCTGTGACAGATGCCTTGTGTTTGTGTGTGTGTGTGTGTGTGTGTGTGTGTGTGCATGTGTGTGCGTGCGTGTTTGTGTGCGTGTGTGTGTGTGTGTGTGAGTGTGTATGTGTGTGAAAATAGAAATTTTGTCATTGTTTTTGGGGCTTTTCTTCGACACACAAGACCATGTTGTGGTTGGATAAAAAGGGATCATATTGTGTAGTTGACTGAACAGTGTTCTTTGGCTGTTCCCATGTCACATATGGACCAGAGAATGATACATGATTGTAATTATGAACAGTTTAAACTGACCCACGTTTTTATATAAATATATAAAAATATATGACTGCAGGGTATTGATAACGTATAGATACTTTTTTTATGATTATGATTATTATGATTATTAATTGCAAGTGATATATGTGAGTGTGTGTGGAGGTTTATAGTTGAACACAATTCTTGTTTGTTTGTGTTAGCTTATTGTAAACAAGCATTCTGCTGTAAATTTGTTCTTGGTATTAAATTATAATTTATGAATTTGAAACGTTTTTCCACGTTTTGTTATTACCAATCAGTCAAATTGTTTGTGTGTGTGTGTGTATATGTGTGTGTGTGTGTGTGTGTGCGTGCGTGCGTGCGTGTGTGTGTGACAGAGAGAGAGAGCAAGATTAGGTATATTCAATTTTGAGTAGTAGCGAATGGAAGTTGTCCATATCATTGCAAAGGATCAATCTGTTTGTAGGTTACTAATATTTTTGGGAGAAAATGTAATGTTTTAGCATGTTGTATCGCGTCATGTATGACTTCTTGAAATGACTACATAAATTGCCACCTTGGCCTTTGAAAATATGTCTTAGTTTTCTGGGCTACCCTGTCTGTTTTCACCGGAAGCAGCAAACAAGACATAGGTTATTAGTCGCTTGATTTTACTCAACTAAATACCACCTCTCCCCCTCTAGAAGCGCATTAGCTGAAATGTGTGTTGTCTGTAAAGGGAGATCAACCGTGAGATACCCCAGCCTTAAAGCTCGCCTTTAACTCGGTGTCCTATTAGTTGAGTCAATATGGCGTCTTGCAATCCAACGCATGCTTGCTCCCCCGAAGCAAAGCAGTGTTCCATAATAGAAACCACATTGCTTAAGAAATAGACCCCCTTCATCAAGACCCAGCGCCTAAATAAAACGTATCGAATGTATCTAAACACTTTTCCCCGTGATATAGCTTAAGGTAACACAGAGAACCCTATAAATCGCGATATTATTGTTGTTCGTTCTTGGAGGCTGAATTAATGATGGAAAGATTATTATCTCATTACTCTGATCATTCGCATCGTTTTCCGAATAGCGTTCTCGAAGTTATTATCCCAAGTTCAACAGGCCAATTTTGTGTGCCTTTTCTCTATTAAAAATTATCATAATTATTATTGTTATGACTAGGCTGCTGTTATTAGCCTACTACTAACTCTATCACGACTGCTAATATTTCTAATACTATAGTATGTGATTTGCATTTTGTATATACGTAGTAGTGTAATAACATGTATGAGCCAATGGGGCAAGGATTCAAGTTACTTACACCAGACTGTGCAACACGTTGTCAGTGTCAAGATGTATTTGTGTAAGTACGTTTAACTTCAGCGGACTTCCTCTCATTTCTCAAATTTCAAAGGCATCTCAACAAACTTCTTTCAAATTATTGGTGCAAGTGAACTAAATTAATGAGTAATTATGCTGTAAATCCATTTTGTTTGCACTTGCCTTTGCTGATAAAACTTAATTGTGTATATGATTGGCCCTATATACACAATTATTCAAATGCGTTTGGACTCACTTGTCTAACTGAGTATTAGAGACTACAGGCCAATTGATGCATAGTATGTATAATATATTTATGTCATGAAGAGGTCTATTTTCGTAGGATTTTTCAAGAATGTCTTTGCGCAGTTGCATTGTTGTAACGATAGAGAAAGAACTAATAAGGTACCCCTCAGAAAAAACGATTTTTTTCTGTAGTGCCCTTTAGGATATGCCATGGCACTGCATGAGCTCCACAAACCGACAACCAACAATTTGTATCCACCTGAGCAATGACTGAAAGATCCCTTTAGGGGTTTTCTCACGCAAACTTGTTCGCTTGTTAACATATATGTGATTTTATTACTTCTAAATGTGTGCAAGGAAATGCATGTTTAGGCCTCTATGTATGTATGTATGTATGTATGTATGCATTCATGCAGGAATGCATATGTATGTATGTATGCATCCATGCAGGAATGCATACATGCAGGTAGCATTTTTCTGCGTTTCAGGATGGTACTGTAGCGGCATATATATATGCGTGGTTTGCTTGTGAGTATGCGAGCAGTGTTCGTCGTTGATGTAGACCTACAGTAGGCCTAATACATATAGGTTTTCAATTTTAACGGATTTACTTGAACAAAGGTCAAGTTTCAAAAAACGCTTCTGGACAAATTGTGAAAAATTAGAAATATTTCATAATCATGCTGTTGTAATTTTCTCGTCATTTGTTGATTTTTATGTTTATATGGATGGCAATTCATTTGAAAAAGAATCCTACACAAACTGATGTAGTGGCGCGACTCCATGGGTGAAAGCGTAGCCTACGTGTTTGCTTAATTCTGAAGCATAGGTTGTTTGTTAAGCAGGCTCAAAGATAGGGATTGGTGACAAACAATAATACATGTAATATTTAATTTATCTAAGTAGCCTCATGTGTCATAAGGATAATGCTTATCTTGCCATATGTCTGTTGTCCATCGAGAATTCGAGCCGAGAACTGATCGCCAGTCATTCCTGTCTTGTGCGACTCATAAATGTGAAAACGTCCCAATTGAAGCAGTGAACATATTCACCCGGGTAAGCCTTCCTCCCAACATCCTGTTGATATTAAGCTACATGTTAATAGAACGCCTGTCAAAGAATCTGCAGGAAACCTCAATACAACAACATATGAACATGAATTATTAGCAGTAGCAGTCGATATCAATTGAGAAGCCTCTTTTCTAAATAGCTAAACCACTCAACTTTTAACGTTATTTATTATGGTAACAAAGCATCGCATATAATATTCTCTAAAATATCATTTTGAGAAGTGTGTATTACGTTTGCCTGTACGCTGTTTGTTATTTTGAATAAAATGCTTTTAAATAGACTTGTTGCTCCCGGCTTCTGGAGATCTCTCTCTAAATGTTAGAAAATTGTGCCATCTACCCGCTATTCACAGAACTGTCACTTTCAAGACCCCTGAGACCTCGAGCCAACTTTAACACGAAAGGTGAGACTGACAAGACTGGTAAGAGTCTATGCTCTATACCATTCCACCTATGGCAGTTTAACTTAAATTAACTTTGGAGACCTTTGATAATTGCTCATGCTCTACGTCTCTCTGTCTTTATCCATACCAGGATATTATGTTCCTGTTTCCATATGATTTTCCTGTTTTCCAGGAAGCATTGACATCCAACACGTAAACAAATGGGTACATGTATTCATATTAAAATAATTACCTTTGACAACGTCTATCACTGCCATCTTCTGCATACTTTCTGATAGCCAATCTAAGCGGTGTAGACGCACAAGACGCTATCACACGTCAAAGCGTGTCGGTCAATTACGGCGATAGAGCACCAGCAGTATACATGGCATAGTTGAACACTCTGTTGCATGTCAGTCCATTTATTAATAATTTAAACGTCTTTCTCTGAACTTTTAATAAACTGTATTGCACGAAATCCCTTTCCCTGCTCCAAAAGCGCGTTCTCAGTGCAAATGCAAAAGAAAGGGGCCAGTCGACACCAAAATGGCAAAGTTCATCTCGAAAAAAATGCTCAGACTTACAAAAGGGCGAAAGCCTTTGTGATTATAGAAAGGAGGGGAAAGAATGACAAGCCCTGATGAGGTAAGAGTGTGTGAGTGTGTTTTGTGTACTCAGTCTGCGTGTTTTAAAGATTTTCTTTGAGGCGCTTTACTATCTCTTGAAACGAATGAATCTTTTAAAGTCCAATACATCCCCAATCGACAACTATTGTAGAGAAGCTCTGTGATCCTGTGCAGCCTACATGGAACACTGACGACAAGAACATTATTTGCAGTTAGGCCTATAGAAAGGCCTACAAGACATTAAGGCAATTCATATTAGAGTATTATATTTACATTTATGCTAGGGACGGATGTGAGTGGCTGTTGGACCTGTTAGCGGGGAAAGGTGTTTTGGAAAAAACAGACACCATGATGAGTTCTTATGTTGGTATGGAGACTCAGAATCATGTACCATTCCTAAAGTGTTTGAATAATTGTACTATATTACTTATAGCCTTATTAGCGTGGAGCCAATGAATGGATGAAACTAAAAACTGATTACATTGAGGAATGAAATTCAACATCGTTTATAATAGAAGTAGGATGAAGTTAACACACCCTATCCATTTTATGAACATTCAAGGGAATGCCAGTCTGTGTGGTTCGAAACGTAGCACTTTATAGTGTCAACTAAATGTAATAATTGAAACATATAAACTTAGCCTATATTTAAAATTTTAGCATGGAAACGCACTGGATAATTCATTGTTATTTTAATGTTTTGCATTTATGGTATTGGTTCTAAAGGGACCAATACATAGATACTCCGGAGCAGCCAGGGATACGAGCAATAGCTGAATGAATGTTTGGCGTAAACTAATAAGATACATAACAACAGGTGGAATGTGCAGGCGCAATTATAGCAACAGTAAATGTTTGGAAAGGCTAACGATTCCTTTCGGTAGCAAGCATATACAAATATTATCAGATTCTTTTAGGTCGAATACAGTTATATTTCTGAAATTCATTACAGATTTTCTAAAACATCGGATTAAAAGTGAAGTATTGAAAGCATATTGTTTAATTTAAATTTGTCTGAAACAGTGTGTGTGTGCGTGTGTGTGTGTGTGTGTGTGTGTGTGTGTGTGTGTGGAGGGGGGGGGGTGCGGGGGTTTTCGGTGTAGACAACGTTTGAAAAACAACGTTTCCACGTCTCATCAATAATGTTAATATGTTACCTGCTCAATGAGTGGGCCTAGGCTTTCACGAATGTAATAGCCTAGGCTTTAAACATCGTGTCGTTATCCCTACACCCTCTCTTTTCTATTAAGAGCCATTAAGAGACCTTGAAGTAAGGTGGGGATAATTCGCTATTTTCACTCTATCAAGACGTGCTTTTGCTGTTGCTTTATTGAAATCGCAAAAAATTGCAAGTGACCTTGAACTGTGTCTGGGTCCTTGTTGGACTTGAGGGGGGCGGCCCGGATGAATTTATCTTGCTTTAGAAGGCAAGTTGAGATGTAGTCATACAACGCTTGAACTCCTGCCCATTTCGTTACTACAGCATTTTGAAAAACCTAACTTGTTAAACAACACGGATTTGATTACAGCCTAACGACAATGTAACATGTAGCACAAGCTAAATATTGTGATACAGACCTAGCTAATAAGATGCGTTATAACTCACTGTTACTATAGTCCCAATATAAACAGTAATCAACTAAATCTAATCTAGTATGTTTCGCTTATTTAATATTTTCTAGACCGGATTCGGATGCCACCAGGCCCATACCGGATCAGCTCTACGTGGTGTCTTGTTTTGGGGACGTCAACCATACACACAGCTTTGTCCCCAACTGCTGCTGATCGAAGTGTTGTTTTCCATCTCTCTCTGTCAAAGCCGATTTAGGCCCCTCCTTGAGATAGTCACCACATCCCGGAGAAGGCGAAGAACACGTTGCACGCGACTAGACTTTAAACTCTCTTTTCGCGATGTTCCTTACAATTCAATACGCACTATCCAACATTTTAGTTAATTAGATTACAATAGTTATGAAATAATATATTTAGTTCAAAAACACACGAAGGAATAACATGGTATAAATAGCATATAACTGATATTTACAAAGTAGGCTATTTAAGTAATTACATGGGAAGCATGGGAAGCAGGTGCTTGATGTATGGGTTATTATTTCCTACACATTTATATATATTTATATATGTCCTAAGTAAATGATTTCATGATCCAAACATAGGTTCAGCTTGAGTATTTATTATGTCAATAATATGTAATAATAATAATAATAATTATTATTATTATTATACCGAGGTAGTGGTGGTGTTTACGTTTTACTGACGACTACAATTAGTATTAGTAATAGTATCAATGATAGTAATACTTTCCCTTGACTGTGATAAGATTGGCAGTTCCGCAAACCAAATAACAGTATTCCTGTACATCAGAGAGTTTTAGAGTTGATGGCTTACATTGAATAAACATCATAGCATTCGCATTCAACAGCAGCTCGTTCCTCCTTTCTTATTCCGCAATCATTAGAAGCCCCCTCGGGTCGAGGCCAGGATGCTGGGCATGTTGATGGTGATGGTAGGCTATTGGCTACTTAGCCTCTGCCCAATCTTATCAAGTGTTGACGGACAAGTTACACAGTGACATATATGAAGTGGAAGGCAACTCTTTGTAAACGAATGTTTGAATTGTATGTCCACTGGAAATTGGCTATTGGGAATAGAGAAAAGAAAGGAAACAGGAAAAACTAATTAGCCTTTGGATATATGACACGTAAGAATAGAACAGATGTAAATAAACAGTTTACATGACAATATTGATCAGTGTAGGACATTCGATATGAATTGACATACATTTACAAACAATCATATTTTAACCAAACAATAATGAATGATAGGATTTAATTAAATCTGTAATTCAAACATAGGCTATGTCACCCAGGTAGGTTCATGTCCAAACTTGGACGGAGCCAATGAAAATCATACCGGCCGGGTGTTCAATGGAGTGAACAAAACCATATGAATTTTTGCCTTCAAAAGCGAGATGGCGCTATTTTGCACACAAACCCCTGTCATAGATGGTTGTGATGGGGATTTCATATCACTGTCTAATTTTTTGTTTCTAAGAAGATCAAAGTCATAAAGAGTTGCACTGAACTTTCAAAACACGGTCTCCTAAAAGAAATTAGAACTCTATCGAAGACAACATAATTTACACTATAGATATAGCAGTAAAATGCAGGACATTTGGAATAATGTATTATAATACTAACCTAATACAAAAAAATCCCAGGCTAAGAAAGGTGTTCATTTATGCATTTCAAATGTTTTATAGGCTCTCGCAACAATATTTGTGGTCAATCAGTTGTCCATCTTCACTTATGTCATATCTTATGTGATTTGTTTGTTTGTTGGTTTCATAGCATACGGTTTCTACATGATAGGCATACTTGATGGTTAACAAAGGTATAGTTTTCAAAAACAAAATACAATTAATATCAATGTAAAGAAAATAAAACGCAATTTCCCAGTGGTGGCAAGCACAGGCATCGATGTTACTGACTCCGAATGATACATTTGCTAGTCAGCCGCATCACTGATTCAAATCAACCCGTACATCGTATTGCCATACAAAGGTTTGAATAATCTCTTCAGGGTTAGTACAGTCCCACACAAAAATAAAAAATAAAACATTATTATTAACCTCTTTTAAGATTGGGATTTTGTTATTGAAATAATAATAACAATAAAATAATAGTTTCGCAAATATGTATGTATTTATGGCCAAATGTCTTCAGTGTCTGACGGTTTAATTCATTTGTATTCTCAACATGAACACAGGGGGAAGTGCATCTAAAATCCAAACGCAGGCAGTCTTGTTCCCAACACCTGATTTTCTGTAAATAATCTTTACCGTGTTTTGCGAATGTTTTATGAAGAACTTTAATCAAAAGAATATACTTTTCTAAACGAGACTATAAACTATACAAACTGGGATAAATACATCCAGCAAATGTAGCAAAAATACTTCAATGACACTATATTTCCTGCAAGAGGCCTATAAAGATTTTGGAATATGTGATGAACATTGTTCTGCTACAAATCCTACTATACCCTGTGCAGAATACAGTCAGTGGTTTTCAGGAAACTGTCACCGACGTGCTAAAAAAACAGCAACTTTTGAATATTGGAATATTGAACTTTGAGACAGAAGAAATAAGTTAGGGCATTATGGGGAAACACGTCGCAGTTAATGATGAATACTATCAAGGCATCAAATCTGGGTAAATATTCAATCTGGGTATATAGCTCATATTGAAATTACAACGCGCGTGCAAAATGTCCAAAATGTCCATGCATTGGTTAGATTTATTTTTATTATTTTTGAATTTAAATAATTTAACAGGAGCCCATATCCAAAGCAATTTTCCGTAACGAGTGAATAGATTTTTATTCTGATACCCGTGCAAGTACAACTCACAACTCAGTGAGTTGTTGATAACGCTATACTCTACCAACTGCGCTATCCGACCCACACAATAATGATGAATATTTAATATATTTGTACTGCTACTATTAGTAGTAGTAGTAGTAGTAGTAGTAGTAGTAGTAGTAGTAGTAGTAGTAGTAAAATAATACAGATTGATATTTGCATAATATTATTTTTTACATTGCATAATATCGTTTTATTATGAACAAATGGTGCAAATGTACCAAAAATATAATATGTATAATCACATCAAGGGTTAATATATTAGGATTCAGTTACCAGACATGCTGTCTATCTATTCTAGAAAATCTTAATTACCCAGACGCAATTTTCTGGACCCTAGTCTGAAAAAAAGGATTTAAATCTAGCCTTTATAATATGCTTCCATTATTATGTGTTGCAGTGAGTGCGCTGCCTCTAATCGTGTCTCCTGAAGTCTCGGCAGTCCTCTGAACTTTACAACTATATGTAAACAAGTTGTCAGTTTGGAAATAATCTTCTTTGCTTTTTACTGGAATGAAAATTCAATCTACCAAACTTAGATTAGGCAGACGAGATTTTTTTTCATTCCTTGTCAGTGGTGGGGCTGGACTCTGGTGGACAATAATGTGGCAATTGTTGATGCTTTGTGACCCATAACATTTGAGGGTGGCTATTCTGGCTTTGGTATGTAATTATGCAAAACACTTTGTATAAAGACTTGCCATCCGATCTAATGATAGAGCCTGCAGTCTCATTTCAAGAGCGGGAGGGACTAACAGCACATACCCTACTAGAATTAAAGAGGGGAAAGTGACATCTAATAAAACCAAGGCAAACTGCAAAATAAACATGTATCTTATTTTTCATGAGTTTGTTTGTGTCAGTGTGTTTCTATAATTCTCAGTATTTTCTGTGTGTTCTTTCAGGAGCCTAAAACAAAAAAATCTTAATTTCATTAAGACATGGTGCAAAGGAATACATATATTTTATGTATATATCAAGTTAGAAGTGTTAACATGACCGTTAATTATTTTCAGTATAAATGACAAATTAACTGTGTAATTTCAAATAAAAGACACCATTATGAAATGCTGAGTTTTATTTATTTATTTCTCATGAATATTTGTATGAAATGTGGTGTGAAATGCAAAACAATGGTTACATCTATTCTAGTTCATGGTTCACCAAAAAGTGAGAGGCAAGATTTCTCCGTCTCTTCTGGACTCGCAGGCACCAGAGGTCTACTTAGAAGTTTCTGAACAGAATACTAAGTAATAGTCTCTCCGTGCAGTTCCTTTGACACATACACACATACAGTCAGTTTATATGGAAATAGGCGAAGATTCATTGGAAAAGAACAGAAGAGCATAGCAGAAAAATGTTAAATCGTGAAACAGCACAGGATGGATATGATTTGAAGATTGCATGCTACATGCTTTTTGTGGTGTGCACTGGGGTATTCTGTGTGTATGCACATAATAAACACTTGTGCTGTCTGACAGAGGTGTGAATCTGAGAGCTTTTCTACCAAATGAAGTGCCAGCAGATAGAGATATAAAGAGATCTGCAGCTGTCAGGGGTCAGCCAGGCTGAGATTGCTTCCAGAGATCTTTTGAAAAAAATCACACGTTTCAAGGCTTAGTGCTTTGCTGCCTTCGCATTTCAAGCTCAGATCAGTGGAATCACAAAAAGAACGGGTTGGAGAGTTGTGATGTTGGGATGGCCATGGGACGAGTGATTTAGGAAGACAGGAGACAAGCCTTTATACCTGATCCCTCAGTGGAAGGCGTGGAATAGAAGATACCATTCTTACTTTTTAAATATGTATCACACAATTAAAGTAACAACGTCTCCTTTGATGTCTGTTTGTGTCTGTGTGGGTGTCTGAAGGGTGTGAAAAAGTGTAAAACAGATAATCAACTCTACATCCCTCTTCATTTTTAATATAATAATGAACTAACAATTCATGGCTAATTCTATACTTTATTAACCTATTCGTTTTGCAATGAAATCATAATAAAAACAACAATAATTGAACCACAGGTGACACGATAATTAGTAGTATTAGTTTACAGTACAATGGTATATACAATATTTTGTAATTCAGTTAACAATGATAAAAATTGAATGGCCCATTTTGTCAGTTCCGTCTATTTGTTTATTGTTTATTTATTAAAGACACCCGAACCGCTTTTGTTCAGTATAGATTTTTTTTTAGGGACCCTAATTTTCAATGTTCCAATCGAGTCAGTAGCCTTGAAACGTCACTGGACATTCCGAATTCAGCCTAATATCAGTTAGCATTGAATGGCAATCCCAAGTGGTAGCTAATGTAGGCCTATGCAACGTTTTATTTATTTATTTATGACCAGCTTCTGGGGTTACCTTTACATCTTTCAACACTTTATAATTAGAAGATTGTACCCGAAGTAAAAGTGGAAGTAAAACACAATTTTATAACAGGATTTTATTCACGATAAACGAACAAAGTTATATAATCCACTTCCGGTAAACATTTATGAAAAACAGTAAAGGAACTTAAAAAACGTTTACTTTCATTGTTTTGAGTATACAAAAGTAAAAAGTATGCAGTTGCCTATAGTAACGCGAATTCCAATAGAAATCAGCCAACGCTTTGCTCTAAATTGAATACACATTCATCTGTATTCATTCGTTTTCATAGAAATACAATGTTGGAAATCAAAATATCAAACATTGACTAGTGCTAAATGTTTCCTGGATGAACAATGAAAATAGGTTAAATGTCCAATATCTCCAAAATCCCATGGCTGTGCTCTAGCCTTTTTCTCGATTACCTTGAGGAAAACGAGTAGAATAAATCTTACATAATCAGGACGCACAATTTCGAATAGCACCAAATATTTTGGCATATATTTTACATGTCTACAATAACTTGACTATAAAATGTCTTCACACACTAAATATGTTCCACCAAGAAGCAGTGGCATTGACAGATTTATTAAATGACAAGCCTATTTACATTACAATGCCAGCCTGTATGACAATATTGATATTTTGATAAGAAATAGACATTCTTTTGTTTGTGTGTTATTTTTCATTATTCTCATAGACCAACAAAGCAGTAATATTCACAAACTGAAATGTGAACACAATGCTTCAAACTCCACAAGCTTCGTGTGAAAGACAAATACCATAATATTTGTCTGCAAAAATATTTGTCTCATTTACTATTATTTGCTTTTGTCAAAACTAAATATATGTTATTTCAAAATCTAATATATATATTTTTTTTTACAGTTCCAGTCAATATGCAGGTGCTGAACCTCAGGTTAATGTAGCATATAGGTGGAGTAAGGTGTCTAGGCAACCGTGTGTGTGTGTGTGTGTGTGTGTGTGTGTGTGTGTGTGTGTGTGTGTGTGTGCGTGTGTGAGATCCTGGTTTGATATATGTACTATACATGTACTGACCAGTCCACACAAAGATAAACACAACAGTCCATTTTGTCCCCACAAAGTTTTTTAGCCGGTCTCCAGGAGGAAAGGGATTTTTCAGCACCATGGTTAGATTAGGTTGGTGAAGTTGAGGGTAATTCAGGATTTGGAAATGGATTAAGTTCAGGGTTAGGGGCTAGGATATAGTGAATACGCTTTGTACTCTATTTTCTGGTCCCTCAAGGATAGAAAAACAAACGCATGTTTCTGTTTCTGTTGGTGATTGCACAGTCTTAGGTCCGGGAGCCCAAATGTCTAAGCAAGCATCTATAAGGGAAGTGAAAAAGATACATATCTGGAAATATTTGAAGTAAAAGCAAACACCTATATGTGAAGAAGTAAACGATTGAATGTTAACATAGCTTCTGCACATGGATGAAACAATTAGGAGAAGTGACGCATGGCCCCTGCTCTGTGATGGCTGGAGTAGGGTGTTAAGGGTTAAATGCTAAGGTGAGGAATTATGTTCAGGGTTGGATATGAATTAAGACTAGTTCAAGATCAAGGTTTAGATCAGGTATTATGACTATTGTTTGGTATTTGTTTTTAATGGTTAAGATGAGGGCTAAATATTGGAAATGGCTTTTGGCAAAAACAAATGTATTACAGAAACATGTTCTATGCACATGGATTTGAATGCACAGCCCGCATGATAAATATCAGCAGCTTTACCACTCATCCGCCATCCCTGTTTCCACATTGCCATGGCAAACTGACTGTCTATGTAAATGTTGATCACTCATCATTACCCTTAGATGCTGGTTTGCCGGTAAAATCGTATATATGTGTTTCCAACCCGGACAACCATCTAATGTTGACCTTTATCTTATTCATAAGTGAATATGGGTATTTATGTGTGTGTGGGTAGAGTCCAGCATGTGTGCTTAAATTTGGTACTAAGAGGTAAGTGCAAAAAGGGAACCATGCGATTATCCCAGGTAGCCATTTATAGCCATCATTTTGCAGCAATATTTAAAAAGCATGTTAAAATCTTCTATTAAAATCATTGACTGGTACAATTTTTCCTGTTCATGTTTTCTATCTCATGCTTCCTTATGGGTAAAGCAAAATATGCTAATCCCTTCAGATTTATAACCATCAATGTATTTCCATGTTCATGTGTTTCTGCAGTGCTGTATTATTATTTTTCAAGGGTTCTCAGCAGGAAAGTAGAGCAGGGAATAGGAGTAATTCTCCAAACTGACAAAAACACTTTACTTTTTCAAAGATGTGAAAAAGTGGCTGTAATAGTGTTGTACATATCACCATTCAAAATAAATGATAGAGCACTGCTTGATTTTATGTTAGGAGCAACACAAAAAACAACAAAAAAGAAAATGAAAAAGACAAATGTTAATATGCAGAAACAGAATTTTGATTATATTCTGGACATGATGGCATCATGCCCTCATTAAATCATGCATGGAAAAGGCAAAAATCGTTGAAGAAATCCAGTCAAATAATGCCTTGGTGATTAATGAGCTTTAATCCATACCTTGAACCGCATCATCAATATGGGAAATGGAGATAATCAAACAGTTGTTGAAATGTGACACATTATCCTACTTTCAGACAAACACATTTATTTTGGTCTTTGATGTTAAAAGTGTACCAAGTAAAGAAAACAATGTGTAAGTATTTACTGTGACAGTGAAATATTAGTCATATTTCTTATCTTTCATTTATTTATTGACCTCTCTCAATGCCATGCCTCTGGAGGTGGTCCACATGTTTCCAGAGCTAAATGTCCACATGCAATCATTGTACAAAAAAGAAAATGTAATTTATTAATTAATTCGATTTTAATATACAATATGTTGAAAGAGCTTTAGGAGATTCAGATCTGTGCCATTACAGGACAGTCTACAATATCTGTTGGCCATTGGTCCCAACTGTCACTTTCAATAAACACATGACCTCATGGCCAAAAATGGGGGATAAGTGGCAAAATGTAGGACTGAAAGCTACTATTATTGGTCTGACAGCTTCATTCATCTGGAAGTAATGCAATATGCAATTCCATTTTATACTCAGTGACTTTGTCCTCAAAGAAGTAATACACTATATCTGCATTTTTGGCACTAAAACAAAGGGTTATGGAATTGGAACATAATCTAATAGCTCTTGTCATTTTTCAATGTTTGTCCAGAGAAGGTAAAAGTCCATAGGTGAAGGGAAGGTAAATGTCAATAGGTGAAGTAAAAACACAAAAAGTTTAGGGTTATGGTTACGTATCTATTTCAAGGTTTGGATTAGGTCCAAAGATTAAGGTTAGTCCAAGGTTATGATTAAGTGTTTATCCTATGATGGCTCTAGAAAATGAGGGACAGATCTTCTAACCATAATTTGGCCCAAAAAATAGAACTTGTACCCCTTTTCTCTGAAACTTTCTTCAAGCAAAGTTTGTCTTTTATCTTTACTTTAAGCATCTCTTTAAAACTTCCAGAAAAGCATGAGAGCTATTGATTATCTGACACTACACAAATGTAAATTATTATTATCATTTTTAATCACTCTAGAAGGAATACGCCTAATGCAATCACCTAACCTCTTAGAAACGCAACTGCATCTCACTATCTCGCTGTCTTTTACAATTGCAGGGCTAATCTGGCATTTAAAACAAAACTTGAAAGATACATTTCTTCCTGGAAATTGAAAGTAACATTATTATGCAGAATTGTTATATTTGATGCATTATATTCTGATTTCATCAGTCGCATTAGCACAAATAATTGCAACATCCCTGAGATGCACACTTTAACTGTGTGTCATGTTTAATCCATGGTGCAAAAGGTTCAGACTTAGAAAACTGTGCATCAATAAAATGTACAGTGTACAAGTATTTGGACAGTGACACATATGTGCCATGTGAAATAATGACTATAGGGTTGAAGTGCCAAATGTCCGTGTTAATTTGAAGGTTTTTGAATCCACATTGCAGGAACCACTATGAAGTCAGATCATGCTTTGTACAGAGTCCTTCCTGTTTTGTACATTGAGTACCAACATTATTTGTACAATTGGCTTCACATCTGTTTTTTTGTAGTCTGATGTGTTTGTTTGCAGTGTTAGTGCTAGCACAAGAGAGTTGGGCCAGGTTTCCCGATAACGTTGCACAAACGACTGTTTAACGATGCACGTAGCCTTAAGATGGACTTTCTTACGCCTTTTTCCCAAACCACCACCTACATAGCTCTTTATGAAATGCATCGTATGTGCCACATTACGGCAGTTTGGATGGTAATTAGGCTTTGGGGCTTGAAATGGAACTAGGCGATGAATACTTTTTGACATATAGCTTATTGCATCTCGGTCGAACTTGATTACTTATCAGAAGCATACAATATCGCTGGAGATGTATACTACTTAGGCAACAATAGGACAATGTAAAACTCTAAGAAGTAGGTACATTTAGTGTGGACGAAACTGTTATGTCCAACCAATGGGGTGGACCTCAGCCAATCGAAATCATATCTCCGGAAATCCATCATGAGACGACCAATTATCGTTCATCCGTAGATATATATATATATATTTTACATGTTACAGTTACTGTTACGTTAACAGGGAATATAAAGTAAAGTGGGGAAAATCCATTCTAATTGTTTGAAATAAAAATGTAACGCAATAGAAAATAAGCATTCAGAGCTGAATAAATCAATGTTCTTCTTGACAAGGTAGAGAGGCACCAGCACCTATCCATCAAAGACCGTACCAGTGCTATGAGGAGTTTTTAGAGTCATGAACGGACAATTCGGATTTATTTTTCTTAATCATTTCCTGTTTTACATACGCTTTCCTTTAGTTGACCAATTGCATTCAATAACATGTAATATCCACCCACGCACTTATTATAGCCTAGAATATGTCTAAATATATTGGTCTACATGTTTTTTCATTTTTATTCGTTCTACTGCTTTAACATTCATTGTTTACGATCACTCCTCGCATGCTGAGAAAGGCTATTTCACAGTAAAGGTCCTGTTAATGTGGACTAATGAGTGGTTTGGAACACTCGTTAATTAACGAGCGATGTTACGTGTATGGATGGGTCGTTTGCGAACGATTCATTCTTTTTGAAAGAATCGTTTTGATTAATTGTGATTCATGATTCATCTCAGTAGGATCTTCGGATCTTCGAATCTCGTTCACCCGAAAGAACGATGAACGAAATTTACAACGGTCCATGGATCTTTCACACATTGGATCAACTGAAGGAACAATGGAAGGCGAACGACTAATGAGGAAATAAGTATTTCAGACTTTCTGATCTTCGATTATCTCATGTATTATTATCCTTAATGTTCCAATGTAATAAAATGTAGCTACAATACATATCAGGAAAGTAGGCGGTTTTTCAGCTGTCAAGGGATTGTAATGTACTTGTCACCCGGTGGCTGACACACCCATTTATTTCATAATTTGAATGGAAATAATGACAAAAATAAGTTGCTTTTGCTTGGTTTCTGATGTAGCTGGTTCTCTGCTAAAATCAATATTTTTAGTCAATCTCCAAGTTCAAAAGTTACAAAATATTTGGCATTTGTTACAAACAAAAAATATTATATAATGCTTTGAATGAAAACTGGCATGACTGCAATAAAATGTAGATACACTGTGTGAGTTCATTTTCCATCACATTGAAATCAGTAAGTTATTCGAACCAGAATGAATTAGTCTACATGATGTTCAAGTTAAAGTGAATACACTTTATTTTGTCATAGTGCTACGCCCTGTCATTTTCTCTTTTGATATTAACAGACATGAATCCAACTGTAACGGAGGTTGTAAGCCTTTGATTTGGATTTCCCTATTGTCAGAAATTGACTATTTGTCTAAAATAGACAGAAATGGAATCTCTCACTGAAGTAGTATGTGGTGTCAAATATCATAGACGAACTACGAGTTCCCTAAACAAAACGAACAATCTCTCCTCAATATCAGTAGCAGCCATAAACACCTATGAAGGTAAGTAACAAATCAAATTTAACACTCCCTTTTCCCTATACAATTGTAGCTTGGTAGCTACAGGATGTGTCATCTCAGCGGTATATTTGCAAATACAGCTCAACTTACATATGCTAATTGATCGCTTGTGACAATGTGAGGTTGGTAGATGCAAAAGAGTCAGAAGTGGATGGCTAACAAAAATAGGAATTGACCAGTTAGCCTAGCAAACTAATTGCACATTGGACAACAACTCATACACATTTTCAGACACATTATGTTCAACTTACAGCTTTACCTACTTCATCCACTGACAAACAACTTAACTGATGGATGTGTAGTTGGAAACAAGTGGTCAAATGTGACCAATGGGAGGATACCTTGTGTTAGGACTGCATGGCAAAAAATGCACACACATACAACTCATACAAATATGCAGCTATTCATTTTTATATGAAGGGTATTAGAAAGATATTTGAAATAGTACTTCATAAATATTTAATTTTTGTGGGCAGACTCATGCTCATAGTTGCAGTTTTGAATGATATTCTATTGTTTATTTTTGGCCTGTCCCAAAGAAGTTGGGATAAATGTTTGTAGACAACGCAAATATGAACATCACTTTCAAACAACTGATGAATACACAGGCAAATAGGGACCTGAAAAATGGGCTGTTGGCCATAGTTCTCCAGGTAAACTCTGCATTAGTAGCAAGCCAGCTACCTAATACTAAAACTGTAGTAAGCTAGCCATATACAGTGGTCTGCAAAAGTTTGGGCAACGTTGTTAATGTCCATGATTTTCCTTCATAAATCGTTGGTTCTTAGGATAAAAAAAATCTGTTAAATATATCATATAGGAGACAAACACAGTGATATTTGAGAAGTGAAACGAAGTTTATACCATTTACAGGAAGTGTGCAATGATTGTTCGAACAAAATTAGGCAT
>JACXGJ010003499.1:0-53386 GCA_016801105.1 Esox niger
GGCGCAGAGACGGTATGCTGGTAGTGATCCATGTGTTTAATGAACAAAGGAAACAAAAGAACAAACTTACAAACTGAAAGCAGCCAATGACAGGGTGTAGTAGCGCCTACGGCTGACAACCAAAATAAACCACACCACTGTGGTAAAACACTCAACATAAATAGGTTCCCCAATTGGAGGCAATAACGAACACCTGCCTTCAATTGGGGAAACCAAAGCACATAGAGGTGGCTAGAGCCATCTCTTTTGGCCATGTCCTGACTATGACCCCAGCCAGCGCAAAGATGGCTAGGGGCATAGCCAGGACATGACAGTTACCAAATAGTAACTATATCAAAACCCTGAGCCAACATGTTGGAAAGCTGTCCCTTTACAAGGTATGGAACCTTAATATCTCCCCAACTCATGCTGAAAATACAAATACGTTCTCAGTAAACATAAAAAAAGATACAATTAAAATTTAATTAGCTCAGATTAATCCATTATAATGACATGCACTCAACCCCAGGGAACAGATTAATAAATTCACATAATTTTTAAAACATATATTTTGTAATGATATATATACATGTTCATTACTAAATTGTTATATACAGCTCTGGAAAAAATAAGTGACCAAAGCACCTTTTTCTTCTCTTTCCAAGAAAGTTGAAAAGCTTAGTCTTAAATGAGGATCAGATGCATTCACTTTGCAGAGGTCTCTTAATATTAACTCTTCTGTTCCTCACCCACACAATAATTAATTTGTGTTAAGAGACATTGTCTTAAACTAATATGATAAAAGTATGAAATTGAGAGGGCAGATCAGCGAGGATTTGGTTTTATATTATTTGATAGACACATTGGTCTATCAAACAACATACATTTCAAATGTTGCAAAAATGAACAAAAACATCTATTTTGTAAAAACCACCAGAGATTTTTTTATAATTTCTGTTGTGTTTTGTTTCTCAGTCTAGTGCAATTCATCGGTAATGTCGGTGTGTCCGTCCTCACTGTTCGAGCAGTGCCGCTGGACATGCTTTTCTCCTCCGTCAGTGTCCTCTCTCTTCGATGGGCCGTATGCCTCAACAACATGTGGTAGGCACAGCGACATCGTGGGTGGAAAATTGATTATAACTGGATGATCCAGGGGATATGTGTAATGACGGCCCAGAGTGCCTCAGTCCCACAGTGCAATGTCACCACAAGCTATCAGCCTTAACGCTCCGGGCTTTGATGCTGCCCTGTGCATGTTCTGAGCCGGTAAGTCTATATGCCCCGGGGGACTGGGTCAACCAATGGGCCCGCAGCCATCTCCTCTCCTCTTCTTTGATATAATGGAAAAGTGGCAACAGACAGCTTTTTTATATGGGCTTGATGTAGCAGCAGCTAGAGCTCAGCAGAAACTAGAGGGGCGACTCTTTTAGCTACGCTGAGTGTAGAGAAGCTGTGACTGACCACAGTTGTTTTTGTGCCAACACAAACGGACTCGCTTCTTGGAATCATTTAATTTGCCATAATAAATTGTGTAGGAAGGAATTGCGGGGCGACGTGTTGAGCGGTGTGAAATGGAATCCTGCATCGAGGGCGAATGACTAGGCACCCTCAAAGAGAAAGGCCGGAATCCCTGGGGGGATTCTGGAAAGGCCATCCGATCGCACCTCGGACCAGCTGAATAAATGAACGCCATGCAGCATTCAGAACTAAAAAGCTTTGTGCTGTCTGATTGAACACACACAGACAGACATGCATCCATGAATGCATGTATGTACACACACACACACACACACACACACACACACACACATACACATATCCAAAGGGAGATATATACCGTGACGTGGCACTAGGTTCAACTACCTCATCAAAATGGCCACAAGAGCTACAACATATTTTCACATTTCCAGCAAATGACATCCCTGATGTTGTATACACTTTTAGAGAGATTGGTGTCAAGGAAACAAATGATATTAGTCTCTATAGTACCCACAAGCCATTACATGTGTCTCTGAAACCTTCACAACCCATTAAATGTGTCTCTAAAACCCTCATAATGTGATTGTTAAGAATGTCTAGAAATCTCACAAGCCATTAAAGACGTCTCTATAACCATCAAAGCCATTCTTATATACAGCATGTCTATTCTCCACAAGACATTTTTGGAACTGTATATACTGTAACCCTCACATTAGATTAAGTATGTCTGTAACCCTCACTTATGTCTCTACATAACGTATGTTTCTGCAACCCTCAAATAGTATGTCTCTATAACCCTCACATGTCTTTGCATAAATCATGTCTCTATAACCCTCCCATATCATTGCATAAAGTATGTCTATAACCCTCGCATGTCATTGCATAAATCATGTCTCTATAACCCTCCCATGTCATTGCATAAAGTATGTCTATAACCCTCAGATGTCATTGCATGAAGTATGTCTCTATAACCCTCACATGTCTTTGCATAAATCATGTGTCAATAACCCTCACATGTCATTACATAATTCATGTCTCAATAACCCTCACATGTCATTACATGAAGCATGTCTCAATAACCCTTAGGTCATTACATAAATCATGTCTCAATAACCCTCACATGTCATTATACAAAGCATGTCTCAATAACCCTTAGATCATTACATAAATCATGTCTCAATGACCCTCACATGTCATTACATGAGCATGTCTCAATAACCCTCACATGTCATTATATAAAGCATGTCTCAATAACCCTTAGGTCATTAAATAAAACGTCTCTCAATAACCCTCACATGTCATTACATAAACATGTCTCTATAACCCTTACATGTCATTACATAAAGTATGTCTCTATAAGCCTCACATGTCATTACATAAATGTCTCTATAACCCTCAACAGCTGAAATGACCCTGATCAGTCAGCCTGAGACTCTCCTTCTGATTGGTTGGCTGCGGTTTGTTTGGGTTTAAACAGTGGGTTGTTGCCGTGGCGTTGGATTCCCTCTGTGTGCCGGTCAGCCGTGTTTGCTCTAACTCCAGGTGGCATTGGTGACATGCATTAGGACCCCTCTGCCTTATAATGGAAGAATGAAAGTGAGCCCCAGCGCTGTTGGGCCCAGACGTAACTGGATAAAGGCTGTCAGAGGCTCGTCTGCACCACAAGTGGAAACACAGACAGAATCTAATAAGGAGCTCCAACCCGCAGCGATGCAGACAGAATCAAAACAAGGGGTCTCTGAATATGGGCCTTTCAGGTAATTTGGACTCTACTGGGTCTAAACTCTTGTTATTCAGTTACATTTCTCCCCCTTGTCCTCTCTTCTCTCCCTTATGGTCCTGGCTTCGGTTTGATTGGAATTGGTTCATTGCTCTTACAAGAAAACATTGCTGTTTGCTGTTTTACCAATCCAATTCTGTTTCATTGAGTCCAACTAGCCGATTCAAGATGGTAGCCTACCTAAGGAATGTTGTTTATCTACCGTGTTCAGTAAGGGGCTTTTTCTCTTAAATCAAGGATAACATCAGTGGGAATGGAAACCACTAGAAAGGGATCGCTGTGGGGGGAGAGACGGTGCTGGGTCAGCCTGAGGTATCTGATAACACTGTGTCTGTGTGTCTGTCTATGTGTGGTGCATTTGTGTGTGTGTGTGTGTGTGTGTGTGTGTGTGTGTGTGTGTGTCTGTGTGCGAGTGCATGTCCTGTGTACGTGTTTCTGAGTGCATCGACTCGCAGGCCTACGCGTTTTTATGAGGTGGCGGGCGTATACCAAAAAATTCCCCCGGACAACGTGTGGGAAGAAATACGTTGTTCGAGAAAGGCCTGTTCATCCTGAGTCATGTTTCACTGAGCTGCAGTGTCAGACAGAGAAAACACAACCGAGAGCCTAATATCCTCCATATGCCCTAGCACACAGCTAAACACACACACACACACACACACACACAAACATAGACCTAAGCAAGACAACATCCTAGTCCTGGCTGCCTCTCCTACTCCCTGATCAAAACAATACCTCTCGTCTCATCGCTGCTTATTGGTGTTGGATCGGAATAACTAGAAAAATATATGCATAACCCTCCCCTGACATGGCGCCTCGTTTGATGTGGATTATTCAAACACATGCCATTTCTCTTTCTGTTCGGACCTGTGCACACGCTGTGTGGCTTTCCCTATCTGGCTTCACTAATAGAGAGACCATCTGGAGGAGAAACGCTGATATTTCCTGCTGTAGAGGGGAAAATGCCATTGAAAAATGCAACGACAAATCCGACTCATTAAGTCTGAACCGCTCTGTCGTTCACAGTGCGAGGTTATGAATGAGGCCAGTCAGTCCAAACGTTGCGGGGACCCGATTTTGAAGCCCACGGAGAGCTGGCGTGTGGAAACAGTGGCTTTCTCTCGGATGTTTAGCTGGAGGACTGTCCATTCTTCATAGAAGTCAAAAAGAAGGTGTGTTGGGATATGATAGCTGAGCCTTGACTTGCTCCAGGCCAGGCTTCTGGGTCATGGGGAAATGTGAAAGTAACTGGGTTAGTGTTGTTCTTTTGGGGGGGATCCCAATTCACTTTTGCTGGAGGAACAGATACTTACTTGTATGTTGTTTTCTTTTAATTTAGCTGTACAACAAAAGTAATGGGAGCTATGACTTTGAGTGACAATTGAAATACTCACATGAACAAGGTGAAAGACAATTAAAGGGACAATACGTAAAATATTTACAGGACTACAAGCCTGAAAATAAACAAAAACATTTTATACACAATTAATCTGAGTGACTAATATATTCCCGATTTAAACGTTTTCACCGCTGCATCTATCAGTTTACAATGGCTTTCCTTATACTCGCTTTAGACACTTGCAGTACTAAAATGTAAATAAAATACACCATGCATACTTATTAAGAATTTAACAATTTACCAATTCAACATTTCTTAATAGGTATAAAATAAGCATACATAACTGTTTTTGTTTTGTGTGTGTTTGTTTGTTTTGTCACATCCCTGTTGTTCCATGATTGGTTGTTTAATCACTTTAAAGGTAATTGTTGTGTATTTGAAAAAGGTGGAGATATTCTGCGGGAATTTACAGGAGTATTATGGGAATTAACGGGAATATTTGGGAATTAACGGGAATATATGGGAATTAACAGGAAACAATGTGAATTAATAGGAATATATTCAACTTTATAGCAATACCATTTAAATAATTGGATAGATTTGCCATATCATACGCAGACAGATACATAAACCTATTATATTATCATATATAAACATAATCGCAAATAATGAAATCCTTCCAATAATTTAAAAAAAAAAGATTTAGTTACCAGCTGAACTCTAATTAAAAGACTCACATGGGATTATTTCACTGAACAACAAAAGAAAAGACATTGAATAACGCGTTCCCCGTGATCCACTGCATCACCCAAAACACTCTTTCAACAAACGTCTGTAAAATGGTAGTTGGAATACTAAAGCTTTGGCTGTGTTCTTAAGCCTCCTTGTTTTCCCTGGACCTCCTCAATGTCCACCTCTTGAATGTCAGACACTGAGGTCTCATCTTCAATGTCACTTTACCAACCTTGTGGAGGATGGCTCATTGTCAGACTCAAAAAGCCTTACATTTGTCCAGATGGCATCCCTTGTATTAGTCAGCCTGTTGCCTGCTATGCGTTCCCAAACAGGGACCGGTTCAGCTCAGAGGTGGCTGATGGTGGGATAAGGATGATGCTTGGAAGTGTACTTTGCCAGACTGCCAAGAACCTGGTCTTCATCCAAGCCAGGATGACGCCACAGGCCTTATTGATCTCCACCAGACAGGTTGCTCTTGCCAGCTCACTTGGAGTACACTGGCAAAATTTTTCGATGAATTTAAGCAAAATTCCCAGGCTTTACTTCCAATGGAAAATATTTGTAAAAATTCCAGAAATTTCTCGGATGGATAGCCCTGTATGGGTGTATCATTTCTCGTAGTGTGGGTGTCTCAGGTATTACTGACAGCTGGAAGGAAGGCGGAAACAGGGGCCAAGCAGCTGAGAAAAAGCAAACAGGTGATGACGCGGATACCCGGGCCTACGGATCTGTCTGCTATTACAGGTAGCAAAGCTTGGATGAGCATGTTTAGGCAATTCCATTAGATGTCTTGGGGCAGGGAAACATCCAAACATATAGGCTTGCACAACGCCCGCATAGTTTATCTTGGATGTGTGCTGATGCATTTGTTGATCTGTGATGAATGATATGGAGTGGCTGTTGCAACAGCAACATGAATAATGGCTGATGGTTCAGTGTCTGGCTGAGAGGGGAAGAAAAGGCACTAAGCCACGGTGGGGGAGTCAGGGGTCAGAGAAGTGATGCCTGTTTAATAAGTCCATCGTGACTATGGTTGGATGAGGCCGAAAAAAAAGAGACAGAGTGAGCAAGCGACAAGAGGAGACAGAACAAGACACAAGAGAAAGAAAGGAGTCAGAGAAAAAGATGGGAACAGTTGAAAGGGGACCAGAACGAAAGAGTGGGGACATGGCCTGCTGGCAGCTCTGCACTCCAGAGTGCTCTCTTGGCCACTGTCTGAATGTTCCAAAACAAATGACAATGTCCAGCCTTGCTGCTCACAGCCCATTAAATGACACTCCCAATTCAGTCAACGGCAAACGGCTGCACTCTCTAGATATCCATTTTCCAGCCAAGAGAGGATGAATGCCATGTAGTCATAACTGGCAGGAAAATATGATTTACAGTTAGCGTGGGTTTGATTCAGATAATGTTTTACAGTTAACTTAAGTTTGATTCAAAGACAGTTTTACAGGTAATAGGGATTTGATTCATATAATGTTTTATAGTTAATGTGGGTTTGATACATATAATGTTTTAGCATTTTCATAGCTCCTTTATTTTTCGTGGTACATACGTGGTGTGTCGTTAAAACGTTACATGGAAAAACCAACAATGGACATCTGAATTGACAGAATCTATTTTATAATCTGAGAATATGACTGAGGTACAAAACAAATACGTTTCTGTATTGTACTATTTTAGAAAATATACATATTTCAGAATCATGCACTTAAAACATTTGTAGTAATAAACTGTTTTAGTTTGATTTATATTTAGTTGGCACTTATGGTTGTTCAAAAATACACGTTTTTATCAATTAAACTTAATCTATTACTTTAGGGTTATTAAAATTTGCCACTAGAATTTGGTTCCATGTTTCTTTATTATACCTCCCAAACAGTTCTTTCCTTGTGCCCAGCTCTCACTCATTCTCTCTTTTTCTCTTCCTCTCTTTTTTTCTCTCTCCCTCCATATCTGGCCTGTGCCCTCAGGCCAAGTTGCTTGCTCTAGACAACGTCTGATTCATAGCTGAGTTTCCCCGATGGTCATCTGACTCAAAACCCTAATGGGGATTTGGGTCATGCTCTAGCAAGGCACCTAAAGCCAAAAAGAATTGTTGCTCTTCAACCTGTAACTCAGTGGGAAAATCACGTAACAACTTGTTCTAATTTCCAATGAAGAAATAGCTTGAATGGAGGTTTCTCAGAAATGTATTCAGGCGGTGCAAATAGAAAATCATTTTAAATAGTTAAATACTGAGTTTATACCCTGTTGGGTTGGTTCAGTTATAAAAGTTTAGTTTTTCCCAGGGTCCTATGAGTTCCTGCTTGTTCAATGAAATTAAATCTGACAGAGATTTTTTTTAAAGTACTGTAGGAAAGCTGTGAAGAGGTGTTGAAATTCAATGCTAACATGTTTGTAAATTCATGTTAATAGCTCTTGAATGCTTAAGCTAAATGTTTTTTTATATAAAGTTTTGAACTGAGAACTACATCTGTCAGATCAAGTGAAATGCAACACTGAATGTACCCCGGTGAAGTAGTAAAAGAAAATCTAACAATATATGAAATGTGTGTACTAGCTTTAATTGAGATTCATACCGATGTGCATCTTCTCCATTTACCTAACCAGAATAATACACAACATTGGTGTAGATACTTTCAAACCTGTCATAGTAGGGTGTGCTGCGGTAATAGGTTTTTATACAATACCAAACATCAGTTTGTCAGTTGACTTCTCTTTTTGAAAAATAACATTTGCAATGTGGGTGTGGTTGAACGAAAGCCACTCTTAATGTAGTCTAAATGTTGTATTTTGAATTTGATTTTAAAGATCAATCAATGGGTAATAAGTCATTGTATGCTTTTTAAAATAATTTAATAAATTACATTAAAAAAGCATAATATTTCCATAATACTTCTTTGGCTCTTGAATTTCTCAGTCTGATCGTATGGGTTGCATGAAAAGAGTGTTTGGTACACATGCTTGATTAGCATATATGATGGTCTTGGGCCCGCCCCAAGTTGTTATTGTTTTTTTATAGTAAAATTAGCCTTGTGACATCATGCAATTGGTCGTAAGTATCAACCCACTCAAGGATGATATTCCTGATGTTTTTTGTTTTATTTGTTATGGATTAACTTGTGGAGCCATCATTTCTCAGACATTTTGATATAAACAATCTACTTCAGTTACAATCCAGAGGTTTCTGCGCATGTATAGATCATGTTCTGAACTCTAGTTAATGTATGCTCTGTATGTTCTCTTGTAGACTAGTTTCAGCCTGCCACTAATTGCTTCATATTTCTTAACCTCTGATACTAAACAGCAAGAAATTATCCCTGCGGCAATTTAAATGAACATTACTAAAATATAAATATAGCCTTTGGGCGTAAGGAGACAGGCTCACCGTTCTAAGTAATATTCTTTAACTCAGGCAACAATATAACAAATTGCAGTAGGCTGTCAAAAAAGTAGACAAGGGATATTATTAGTTTTAGTATATTTGATAGGGAGTAACAACCAGCTTAAAATGATACAGGCCAAAATATAGGTCTATTGAATAGCACACAAAACAGTGTGTAAGCAGCACATGCTTAAAAGCTTCCGGGTCCTTAACCAAAAGTGGTACGTTCTATCATAAGGTCAGAGAAGAGACAGATGTGTAGCTACCGCATTTCTCAAATAAAAAAAGTCCTCATCATGTCAACAAATATCACCATATTCACCAGTTTAAGAATCTTATTTCATTTTTAAAATCACCAGAACAATACGGTCAAGCTCTGGCCAGGCTAAAAACTTCTGAACAGGCAATTCTTCTGTACTCTTTCACAGAGGCTTTCCATTGGAGCTCCACATACAGTCCCAAAAATATGAACAGTTGAAAAAACAAACTGAAGCTCATAGAGCACAACGGTCATCAAACTGTAAAAGAAAAGACAATACTCAAAACCTAATAATTCCCAGACGTATCTAACAGCACCGCTAGACTTTTAAAAGAGCTTGCATTTAGCATCAGGCAGCCTTTCCGGAAGTACCTTCTTCCGTTTGCTCTACCTCTGCATGCAGACCCACTGATTGGTTTAATTATGATTGCACCGATTACGTTAGTCTTCGCCCCTCTCCTTTCAATCTCAGCCTGAATCAAAATAATCCACAGAGTTAAGGTTTGGAGTGCCGTGGGGTGTTGTTAGTCCCCAGACTCTCTCTCTCTCTGCTGTTACTTTCTCTTTTTTGTTGTCAGACACTCATTAGAAGAGAGGCACTTACCGTTGTGAGGCAGCTGCTGGACAGAGCGGGGTCATGTGAAGAGCGGTGACCTCCCAGAGTTACGCACGCAACCCGGGGACAGCTCCCGGGCGGTAGGGCAGTGAGGGGCTCGTTAACTTTAAAGAGCGCCGCGTCTGTCGGGCAGAGGGTACGGAGAGGCAGGCGAGTGTCGGGAGGAAACTACAGGGACCAGTCAGAGTGGCGAGGAATAGCTGAAGTAGAGGGAGGGAGAGAGGGAGTGGAAAGGAGAGAATGTGCGATGCCTGCAGTCGTTTTCGCTTCCTCCGTTTGTGTAACTTGACCTCTGAGAAGCCTGTACCTTCACACACAGAAGACACATACAGACACACACACACACACAACCAGTTTCAGCCCGTCCAACAATGGTTATGCTTTCTCTTTTTTTATGCCATTTAACTCCCCCCAACTCCTGAGAGTGGCGATGAGCTCAGCGCGTTCTCCTGTTTCAGGGCCGGGGTGTCTTGAAGGAATGCAAGGGCAGACTCAAAGAGAGGCAGAGGCGCTCCAGAGGTCGGAGGGCACCTGAGTGGGGTGGCGGGGGGTTAGTTATGGGTTGGAGCAGGGAGTGGGCTGGGGGGCGGCTGGTTTCCAGTGGAATCGCTGAGAACAAAAGAGGAGTTATGGGGATCATGGGTCAGACATGCTGTGGGTCTTGAGGAGTACCTGGGCGGATGGAGGGCTGTGGAGGCTATGGACTGAATGCATTTAGCCCCGTTTACACTCCCTCAGCGGGCGACAACCCACAGTCCATATATCACTTGTTCAGTAACAGTTTTTCCCCGTAAAACCTTTTTTTATTCGGTTCAAACCGAGACAGGAGCTGAGGTGTGTGTGTTTTACTATCTAATGTTGTAGGTGGAAGTGACAGGCGCCTGTTTGGTTTGAGCTCAGGTCCTTATCTGTCTACCTGATTTCCATATTTCTACTGTGTTCTTCGGTTCCACCTGAGAGCGGATGGAGGTGTGAGATCGAGAGTGTTACAGTCATTTGTTCTTCATGACTAACTCCATAATGTACAAAACTAGCCAAACAGAAAAGGTACCAACTTGTAAAAAATAAAAAAGACTTATCTATTCCAACACAAGCATAACTGACTGTGCTGGCACAACACTTTTGTTTACACACCTGGTTAGCTGGTAAAGATTGAACTTGCATCTTAAAACTGCTTCAGGGCCTCTGGGAACATGCCTGTATTAGGTAGATGAAGTGTGAGAATGAAAACCATGTCCCAAATCCCAGAATCTTGATCTCCTTTTTGCCCTTGTGGCCGGTTCATCAGCTATACAAGCTAACTGCCTGCATGATTAGGCTATCCAGAATTCTCTGTTAATTCCCTCCTCGTTACGGAATGGGCGTGTGTGTGTGTGTGTGCGTGTGGTTGTACTACAGTCAACGTTTGTGCTGATGAGTGTCAGTTAGAATGGGGTGGGCACACCCGGTGGGCCATTCCCATGACGATGGAACGATAGTGAACTGCTTGTGTTCGTGTTCCATGGCGATACCTCTGCTGCTGGAATCTTGACGAGCATAGGGGAGGTCTGATATGTAAAATGTTGGCTGTATAAAGACAAAAAATAATTGTCTCTCTGGTCCGTCTTTGTCTAGTTTTTATTGGATATTGTTTGTGTCCAACACATGAAGTTTAGTTTGTCAGTGTACATTTGGGTGATTTGATGGCTCCCTACCAATGAGTTTAACTAATGTAGTTTATATTATGTTAATGCCTTGTCACAGGCTGACAGGTTGAACTTGTAGTTGACATGGGAGTACAATCCTCTGGTGATTCATCTGATCTGTCTGGGCCAAATGAATCAGGTTAGTGTTACCTCCCGACATGTCCTACTTAGTAACACTTAGCCCTGGTCATGACCCCTCTGTGTCTTAAGGAATAATCCACGCTACATCAACAGGAAAATAACTTTTAAAATATGCTCCCTTTCCTTATCCTAAATAATTACAGCCCTGTATATTTACACATTGGTCATTGGCATAAGTAATTGCAGACCAATTTACTTCCTGAATCTCGATTAGAACGGTGTGAGAGAGAGAATGAGGCAGAGCTTTCCAACTAGCTAAGATTATATGTGGCAGGTTGCTATGGTTAGGAGGCATAAACATGCCTTGGGTCTGATCCTTGTAAAAAGAAACAGCTTAAATGAAAGGTGTTTAATTGTCTTTTTTAAGAAAATGAAAGGATTTTCCCTCTGCTTTTTAGGGAGCAATAAAGGTTTGATATTCAGCAAATGTGCATTAGACATTCACTATCTCCGACCAACGACTTAACAAACAACCCCTGCACACACATCAACGGAAATAGCATAACCTCGAATTATCAAACACTCTTATACCCCGTCCCCCATCTTTCTTATACATTGCAAACACAAGCCACCAGCTGAAACCGCAGTCCAAGGGCTCAAAATGAAATTAAAGTGTACGTTTATTGTGCAAACGACTACCTCTCTTTATGGTGTTTTGATTCTTAAATGAAAACATATTCCAGGAAAACCCTGACACAGGCCTCTCACTGGGAGCCCACAACCTTGAAGTGGAGAAAGCATAAGAGAGAGCAAGAGAAAGAGAGAGTGTGTTCTTGCTCTGCTTTCCACCAACGCAAGCTGGGTCGAGGCTGCCGCTACTCTGCCCGGGACGCCTGGCTAATTACATCATTTTGGGACGGCATGAAAGCACTTTACAAGCGGGAGCGACTGAAATGCTTTATTGCTCGCGGAATTACCAATTAAAAGGCAACACCTGGACATGCCGCTGTGGGCTCAGCTCGGTTAGCTAACATGGCCGCCGTCTCCCTCCTCTCCTGACAGGTCGGGGAGGCGCTTGGTCCTTCGGAAACAAACGCCAAAGGGGCCCCCTGAGTATGTTTTCCTTTCCACTTTTTTTTTATTCCAAACTTTTATTTGTCAAAAGTCACCGACAATGTACCTTCACATTCGCTCGCAGGGCCCATAAGTCACTCTTTGACGTGCTCTTAGTGGTATTAATAAAGGCTGTTTCCTGTATGGAGCGTATGGCACGGGTACAACGTAAACTTGTTTCGGGGCAAGCTACCGAAAAAGAAAACACTCCCGATTCTCCAGTCATCACGCACCTCCCTCCCCCCAACTAACCTAACCCCTCATCAATTTAACACTACCCCCCTCCCGGCACGGTCAGAAATCTGACACGCGAAGGCCCCATGCAGCTGCATCCCGAGCTTATGCCTACGATCACGCGCAAGACTCTGGGTTGGTGTGTTTCCTCAGCGTGGGGTTCCTCATCTGGCCTCGTCACATCCTACAGTAGCGCCGACTTTCAGTTCGGAGCACCGCGCCCTTTTCAGACTAGCGAGGCCCACTAAATAAAACAGCTGTCACAGCCGCAGAAGGGATTAGAATACACCGCGGTGCCATGGCGACACTGCGGATGACTGCAGTACATTGACAGGCGGTGCTGTGGTGACAACGGTCCTACCAGGAACACAAATAGGTGTCACCCGGAGTCTTATTTAGCACAGGTTCTGGTAGTTGCTACAGTGAAGACAGGCTGGCACAGGGCACAGAGCCAAATTGTAGTTCGTGTGTGAAGCTAATTAGCTTTTGGCATCTGTGTGTTTTGTGAGTGTGATGAAACACAATGAACTCTTTCAAATGAGATGTTATCATCTTAGAAGTACAAATGGTTCTGTGACGCTCACTCTCTTTTGCCACTATAGTTAGAAACCACACACAGATTCTTCAATCTAAGGCATGGATAATGTGCCTTTCATATGCAAATAATTGGTACTGTGCTTTTGTACAACCTCAAAATATAAGGTCTGGTTTCCAGTTTACAAAGTGCTGCATTTCCCCTTGTTAACCTTTGCCTTGGGTTACGTTACTTTTATAAAATACGGTATCACTTTACCTCTTTTTGTGTTCCTGTTCAATAAAAAAGCTGGCAAAAAAATTGCAATATTTCATGCATGGTTTATGTGCCTGCTGTAAATTGTTTAGGGCTGTTCCCGGACCAAGACTGGCGATGTGAGACTGAAGCTACAGATGAATCGCATACACAGCCATTGTGTTATGTTACTGTAACATGGCCCACAGAAACCGGGTTCAAATAGTGTTTGAAATAAATCTTTTAAGTGCTTGACTGGCTCAACAGAACCAGCGGAATAGTCCGGAAAATCCTGCTTATCTTTCTTTCCAGGCAACGCGCAGGCAGATGCTTTTCCGAAAGAAAATCAGTAGTGTTTGAGCCCAGGTCTTCAGCCTGCCCTGGCCAGTGTGTTCTGGTTCTAGCTAATGTCCCACCTGTGGTGTTGTAGCCTTTGCCAGCTCCACTCAGTCAGAGATGATATCCATTTGACTCACTGAAATATTCATAGAGGCACCCGGGGCAGCGGGGGGTTGTGTGTGTGTTTGTGTGCGTGTGTGTGTGTGTGTGTGTTGCAGGGTAGTTGGAGTGTGCATACGTGTTCACATGTGTATGTATGTCTCACAAAGGGACATGACAACTGTACTATTTCATCCCTCCACCCCACACACTCTAAACCAAACATATTAAAGAACAAAAATCCGTCTCCATTTGACGAGAGGACCTTCCTGGAGTAACATGTGGGGAATCAATGCTGGATATTATTCCAGCATATTCTTTTTCATGTTTTGGGATACAGCAGAAAATAACTTAAAGGAGGTGCAGTCGAGCTCATTCCAGAATTCGATCTTACCCTTTGATTAAATGAGTTCCATGATGTCTTGAGTGAGTGAGTGAGTCAGGGCTGACTTGGCTCTTGTTCCCTGGGCTCAATCTTTTCCCCTTTTCTTCAAATCAGCATGGAGGGTAATATATGGAGCATATCAGTGATTACGGCCCTTTAAAGTAATACAGCCAATAAGTCTGGTCCTGGAGGATTCAGTCAGACTCACAGTATTATGTGTTCTCTATTCTGAACCACAGTGGACCTGATTACACATTTACGCAGTTCACTCGCTGGTCTCCTTCCCTCCCAGTTACCTCTCTTTCTATTTCCTTCGCTCCCTCATTGTATTCTTAGCTTGCTGTCGGTGATCCCGGCAATCCCAACTGTTCACGTCCTTGTTAAAACGTGAAGTAAGGGGACTTTCTTTCATTTGATCCATATTTTCTGAAGCCACACCTGCATGAGGAATGCAGCCTTTCATCATTACGTACACTAAGTTTCCAGCACCTCTGTCGTTGATGAGTGTTGGATATCACCAAGAGGTCAACGAGTTGGAATGAAGAGCTGACGTTTTTTTGTTGTTGTTGTTTTAACAAAAGTCCTCCAGACAAGCAAAAACACCTAGTCTGCATCCGTATCTCAGTATCTCGGTTTATTTTCCCCCTTCAACTGAGTTGTGTCCATAAAGCAGTCAGATCGGTTCACTGCCTTGACACCACCCTGGCTGATCCTATGCAAACACACCAGACCAGAAATCCTCCTTGTTTCAAGTCAGTGTATCGAAAGCACAATCAGTGCATTGTCTCAGGTGAGGCCACACCTGGCCATTGACGACGTTCACTCTCTGAACATTGGCCAACTTCTCTCTCAGTCTCCCAAAACAAGCCCATTAAATGGCCCTACAATCAGGACCTCACTGAACCTGCCGTGTATGCTGGTCGAATTAGAAAATGCATGTATTCATGTGTGTGCAGAGACTGAGAGGGAAAACCGAGGGGAGAGTCTGCGTTTCTTCCTCTCAGACATTGTTTTCCCAATTGGCAGCTTGCCTACAGTCAGACATGCTCCATCCCCTTTCTCTCCTCCTTTACCCCCACCCCTTCTCCTTGTCCACCTCCGCCCGCCCTGGGCTCGGCAGCACCAGCTGTTGAATGCATCAGTCCCAAAATGGATCCTCAGCTGCTGCGATGGCGGCCGGAGGAAAGGCAAGGCTGGGAGAACTGCACTGACAGCTGGGTATCTACGGGCTGAATTCTATCAGGCCCGGGTTGAAATTCTATTTGGATCTTTCAAAATGATTCAAGTGTTTCCTTTTGCCTGCCCGGAAAGCCAGATGGAAGTGGTTTACGCTTTGTGGCTGTTCCTATTGGAGTCATTGATACAGGCAGGCTTAATCAAACACAGCGAACGCGTTTGAAAAAGTGACGGAATGTTTTGAACCCAGGTCCACTTTTTTTGTTACTGTGTATGCATATACTCCTACCTTATGGCAACAGGGACCTTTTTATGTTGCCTCCACGGTTGCCAGCCACCAACCCTGTTAGATATAATGAACCAATCAATGGCGTCCGTTCGGTTACATTGTGCAATAATTTGCCTATTGTTCTCAAAGCCAAGGATGTGACGGTTCTGAAGTTCTAAAAGAAACCTTGTTTGAGGATTGAACGTAATTATCATTGTGTCAAAAAGGATCACCCACAATCCTTCATGATATTTAGAACCATGGAGATCCATGCATGCTGTTGGATTACCATCTGATGCCATTGTTCTCAGAGATCAAAATCTAAAGAGGATATGATTGTGTTTTCAGTTTTCAAGAAGGTGAGCCCCTAAATAGCTGTGTAAAATGACACACATGCTGCATGAATTTTTTTTCTCGGATTGATAAGACGATTTCCAGGCTTTTGTAAGGGCCGTTCTCACAAGTGTGAGTTGAGTATGCATTTACACTTTCATTTCCAAGGCGCACGGGTTAAGTTGGAACTTTATTGACTATTGTATCCTGTTTCATGCTGGAGCCTGGTGGCTTGGTAAAGTGGTTCATTGTTTCGCCATGGGGTAAAAGCTGACGTATTTTAACAGCAGCCTGAGTTAAAGCTGTCAAAGACTCAGCCTGAGGCGAGTTCACCTCATGAACAGTTTGATTGCGTAAACTCCTGAGCTACAACAAAGGCGGCTCTGTGAGCACATCTCTCCAGTAATTAACTCTACATTCACTTTGACAGACAGGCTGTTTCACTTCCCAATGTTTCAAATGCAATGGACAAGAATACGCATGGAAATACTGGGAAGGTTGTCAATACATTAGGATTTATGAATCTCACCTATTGTGTTTTCAGGGGAAGCAACCTGACACTTTCTTTTGAGTGTCCATTGACAGAATTGGGTGAGAGTTTATGCTGCGTTTGGAATGATGTCATACACTATGATTGACTTGTTCTACCATTGGTGCAGTACCTGGCTCAGGTGTGCATGTTGTGAGCGGTCCGGCAAGATATTTCTTAATGTATGTTCTGTACCTGTAGGATTCACCGAGCAGAATGTATGGTGGGGACAAATCATCAGTCTTGATTGGAACATGTACAATATTTTAGTTATTTTCATACTTTATTAATGGTGGCTTGTCATGGAAGAACAAGAAGATACAATATATTTCAGGTATGACGAGTCAATACACCCTCTTTCCATTACTTACCTCAGTCATTAGACTATAGCCCTCTCCCCTTCCACCTCTATCATTAGACTATAGCCCTCTCCCTTACCTACCTCAGTCATTAGACTATAGCCCTCTCCCCTTCCACCTCTATCATTAGACTATAGCCCTCTCCCTTACCTACCTCAATCATTAGACTATAGCCCTCTCCCCTACCAATCCTCGGTTATTAGACTACAGCACTCTCCCCTACCTACCTCAATCATTAGACTATAATGATTGAGGTAGCATTTTAACCATCAAGATAACAAAGAAATTAAGGTTGAGTTAAAGAAAACAGTTATTCCTAGCAAATTGATCTATGATCGTGTTTTTCAAAAAGGTACATTAGTGTTCCCCAAGCTGTGAGTTCAGATTTTTTAAATGTGGGTTTGCTTTCTCCAGACTTTTATCGTGGTTATCTTTTCTCCACACTGTAACATGAGTCACGCTTCACTGGCTTATCATGTATCTGCTCGAATAATATCAAGATATCTGCTTTCGCACTTGGATAAACAATTTAGAAAGCTCTGATGCACAACACTGAGAACAAATTGCATTCAGACAGAGAGGGGGACAAAGAGAGACAGAGGGGAGGCATCACTTATAGGAGTCATTATGTCCTTCTTTAGTAAACATATACATTTTTATATTCTACAAACATTGATTCCGACTAGATGTATTCCACGTCAATGCATGGCCACATAGAACCACCCATCAAAAAGTATATTTTCCTAAAAGGTTACCCTTGCTTCTTCTAGGAGTCGGGCAAAAATGATGGAGGAAATACATTGCTCACTAGCTTGAAACAACTCACAGGCTGCAACTCAAAACACATCAACATACTTGAACACGTCATTATTTGGGATAGATGATATGAATATGAATTAGTCCGTAACGTTACCATAAAAGTTGGCACAAGTACATTGACCATCAAACTCAACAGACCCAGTCAGTACTCCCATGAACAGTTGAGTATAAAAATCTATTTAAGTATAAAATCAATTCCTACTCTTTCTCTGCACCAATGAAGAGAGATTAAAGCGAGAGAATGAACGAGATGAAGAGAGGGAGTGGCTGCAGCGTTCATGTTTTCTACATTACAGACTTCGAATGGATTTAGTGTTGGAAAGCCACATAGGAGTAGATCTTAAACTGTAGCAGATACTGGATATGTGATCCAGCAAAACCTTACTTCAGAGAAGATTCAACCAGATGACACTGCCACATGCTTATGGCCCGATCTGAACTCCACGCTCTGGAAATTAGCACTGAATGCTTGTCATTCACATAGGTTACTGGAAACTCTGCTCATGCTTGGTCAATTATTTCTTTTATAAACTTGGAAGGCTATTAAACTGATGTTTAGAAAATCTATACTGTTTTCAAATACAGCACACTGCACAGAACCTATGCCGGTTTATTAAAGTGTTCAGTGCTTAAGTTGCAAAATATAACCACAGGGTATATAGCCTTCAGTCTTTTTGGTCAAACACTAGTTTCTATCCTATGGCACAACTGCAATGATGCATAATTGAAGAGCACAGCTATGTAGCTCACAGAGTTTTTGGAGAGAATGAAGACCATTGGCAGTGAGAGGGTTAGAAAGAAAGGGAAAGAGATAGAGAGAGCACAGGAAAAACAAAGAGAGAAAAAGATGGAGAGTAAGAGACAGAAATCAAAGGATTAAGGAGAGGAAGAGAAAGAGTACAAGAAAGTAAGGATTTAGAGATGTTAATATAACATTATATGCTGTAACATTCACTCCATCAGTACTTTTGCAAGAACAACAGTTTCTATCCTATGGCTTGCTCCACTGCAGGGATGCATAATTGAAGAGCACAGATAATTTGCTCACACTGTTCATGGAGAGAGGACCTCTGGCCTGGGGAGGAATACACAGAATAAGATGGATTCATTCCTACATGGAGGAAGAAGTAAAGTAAAAAAAAGAACTAAAAGTGAGCTAGGAAGTGTTAGGGAATTTTAATGTTGAAGAAAATGCGTTGTGGTAAAAATTACCCACCTGGCTATAGAGAAACCTAACTGGCAATAGAGAGATCTACCGTGCTAGAGAGAAACATACCTGGCTGTAGAGGAACATATAGACATTGGAAAGATTGCTTTAAATATACACGCAATAATGCAAAATCCTTTGAAAGGGGATAACATGTTTCCTCAAAGGGCAGTTAAAGGTGTAGATACAGTAACTTTTTCTTTTAATTTACATTGTAACAACAGTTGCATTGTTTCTTAATGATGTGTAATTCTTAGGTGTTTTTACTAAATGAGTGATTTAGGCCTCTGCTGACCCTGTTCATTACTGTCAAATTATAAAATACAGCCAAATAATAAATATTTAATAAAAACACAATGATATCATAATGAAACAGAAACAATTAATGAATTGTTAGCGACTCAATCTCAATTTCATTCGGCTACATTTGACAAGTAATTTATATATTTCACTGTGCCTCTGTTATGGGAACTACAGAGAATTAGACAGCCTAATGTTCCCTCTGCCAGATATTATCTGCATATTCAAACCTTTCTCAAAATGAAACACCACTAACTGAAATGATCCACTAACTAGAAAAAAATATCAACACATGTTGTTATATGCAGCTCTGTCTTCTGGTCTGAACAGTGTATCCTCCATCAACATATAGCTAAAATAGACCACTCATCGGCTACAGTCAATAGAACTATACTTTGATGTCTCTAATATAGCAGATTCTAATGAAGCAGAATCAGCAGTAGGGATACACCAGACATTTTATTATTTCACTACTTTATCATACTTTGGTAGAGTATTGGGAACAAAGGCAGTTGAACAAATGGAACAGATTGAGGAGGTGCAGACCCACATTTGTTTTTCATCTAGTCTGTATTAAATTAGATATAGAAAAACCTTTTTAATAAAGGCCCCAGTAATTGAAGTTGTTCTGCTTTTCTGTAGTTACAGTTAGGTCCGGAAATAACTGGACACTGACACAGTGGCTGTTTACCAGATTATTTTCAAGTTACGGTTAGATAATGATGATGGGCTTCAAGTGCAGTCTCTCAGCGTTCATTTGAGAGTATTCACATCCAAATTGGAGGAACAGGCAATTACAGCCCTTGAAGCCCCCTCTTTTTAAAGGAATCTAAAGTAATTGGACAATTCACTCAAAAGCCATTTTATGGACAGGTGTGGGCTATTCCTTCATATTTCTTCATCAATTAAGCAGGTTAAAGGTCTGGAGTTGATTCCAGATGTGGCATTTGCATTTGGAATCTATTGCTTTGAACCCACAACAAGCACTCTAAACAAGTGAAACTGGCCATCCTCAGGCTGAAAATAATTTCCATAAAAGAGATAGCAGGAACATTAGGATTGGCCAAATGAAGAGTTTGGTACATTGTGAGAAAAATGAATGCATGTCACTTGCTCAAGATAAAGGCATATAGACCCACGAACAAACAACAACTGAAGACTGTTGCAGTAAAAGCCTGGCAAAGCATCAGAAAGTAGGAAACCCAGCGTGTAGTAATGTCCATGTGTTCTAGACTTCAAGCAGTCATTGCCTGCAAAGGATTCTCAACAATGTATTAAAAAACATTTTATTCATGGTTGTGTTAATTTCTACAATTAAATTTGAGTTTCTGAAATAAGGGAACTGTGTATGAAAATGGTTGCAGCTCCTCAACATTTCATACAATAATTTTTTTCAACCTCTTGAATTACAGCTGAAAAACAGTCTGCATTTTAATTGAATCTCGTTTTTTTTCATTTAAAAATCCATTGTGGTGGCTTACAGATACAAAATTATGAAAATTGTGTCAGTGTCCAAATATTTCCAAAACTAACTGTACATTTGTATTGTTGTTTCAGGGTCCAATAAGTTAAGGCACTGTAAAATCATTTGAGCGTTGAATATACGTCACGTCCTGGCTAGGCCCCTAGCCATCTTTGCACTGGCTGCGGCCATAGTCAGGACGTGGCCAGAAGAGGTGCCTCTAGGCACCTCTATGTTGCTTCGGTCTCCCCAATTGGAGGCAGGTGTTGGTTATTGCCTCCAATTGGGGAACCTATTTAAGTTGACTGTTTGCCCACATGAATGTGGTTCGTTTTGGTTAGCAGCCGAAGGCAATGCGACCCAGTCATCTAGTCTGCTGTAAGTTTGTTTGTTTCTTTTGTACCTTCCTTGATTAAACTATGGATTACTCCTACTACAACCGTTTTGCCTCTGCCAATCTGTCCATACACCAGAGTTATGACAATACAAAGCCTGTCATGACTTGGCCTATGAGAACCATGACCACAGCCATGTCCCATGTGGCTTCAACAAACCCCAACCAAGGACAATCGTGCCATTTTGAATGTATTCTTTAAAAAAAAACAGTTTCTGTTGAAAAAAAGCTGATATATCCCACCTTACTTTGTTCCATTTTGTTCTGTGTGTTTCCTTGTGGCTACAATAAATAACAATAAATACATCCATGGCTACAATAAACAACATGCCATAAAACAGTAATTAAAACCTAAGTTTTTCAGATTTCTGATATGATAACAGAAATCAACAGAAAGGTGGTTTTAATAAATGAAGATGGTGCATGTATGAAATGAGAAATACAGTACAATGCAAGAAATACTGCAGCTTTAATAAATGAGAATTGTTTGGGATGATTTTTGCAATTTCATACATGCACCATCTTCATTTATTAAGCCCACCTTTCTGTTGATTTCTGTTATCATAAACCATGTCTGAGATAACATAATTGAGAAATCATAAATAAGAAAAAAACATCTACCTGTTCCTCATCATGGAATGAGAGCTGAGACAAAATTATCATATAAACCAACACATATCTTGTAAAACATGGGATGTTGATGATTTAACTGCGTGCTGAACCCCGCCCCATCTATATGTCTGACTCATCCTCTATGGGATGTTTATTATATACCCGATCATCTTGCTGTTAACATTATTAGTTGTGAGATGTTCCACCAGGTTTTATTTTACTTTTCCAGCAATTTATTTTAGCCTTAATAATGACCCTAAGCTCAAGGCCAAGTTGACCCTCAAGTGGATACAGGATAAAAAGGTGAAGGTTGTGGAGTAGCCATCACTGTCTCCTGACATATCATCGAGCCACTCTGGGGAGACATCCAAGATTTTGCATAACCTCAAGGCATTTTGCCAAGTCGAATGGGCAGTTATACCACCTGCAAGAAGAATTTGGGGCCTCATAGACAACTACTACAAAAGACTGCATGCTGCCATTGACCAGAGATCTGAATAAAAAATCTTGGTTGGCATGTTTTGTTTCATGATTATGTCATTCTGTTATGATTTACAGTAGAATGGTAATCCCATATGAAATAAAAGACATGTTTTGCCTGCTACATAATGTTTTCTTTACAAATGGTTCATACATTATCAATTCTCCAAGGGTATGCAAACGTTTGAGCACAAATGTAAATGCATACTTAGTATCCGGGATGTGGTATTTATCTTTGATCTGTTCTACCTGCATAGGGGTACGTTGTGGTACAAAATGTTACACACAGTCACATCAGTACAGCCAAACACTGAAAACCACATGGGCATGATCAATGTTGGTATTTAAAAATTTACTAAGCTTCTTTTAAAAACTTTATATTCCAGTCTTCTAAAAGGTATTTGTTGCTTATTCTGCAATCAACATTTTGTTAGAGAGGCAGCATCTACATTCACTATAAATGTGTGACCTTGTGGTAACTTATGAACAGAAGAATATATCTAAAGTCACTAGTTTGGGCTTGTGGCTGAAATTAATTTAATATACACACTAATACTTTTCAGTTCAACAGAATGTGAAAACACTATTCCTTTCTTGTAATTGTAATTAATTATTTCTGTTTTATTTTTTCCTTGGGAATTTCAATTATTTAGAAGACCACCCTGAATTAACTTGTGATAAGAAAAAGCAACTAGACAGAAAAGACATTGAACGTTTCACATTAAATAATGTAAATGCTCCCATCACTTCTTTCTGTAAGACATGCCTAGAGTTTCTCCCAGCCTTATCATTATACATGCCCATATGTTCAGGGAGAACGTCTGGGTCCTATAGGGATTGTGTATGCAAAGTATTTGGGTCAGTTAGTCCTTCCAAAGCGAACAGCAAACATGGTGGGAATTTTACTAGAAACATTTAGTTAACAGGAAGGAAACTACCAATATCAAGGATTAAAATAATCACAAGTTAAAGGTTCTATTAAAAAAGTGTTCAGACCCCAATATTTTTCCAGATTTTATGTTACAGCCTGAATCCAAAAAATATTAGATTTATAACCGCAGAATTTGGCTTGCCTCCATTCATCATGAGCTGAACTCAAAGATCTAAGACTCTCTATGTCCACAAAAGGCCTATTTATGTCAAATATTGTTCACAAAGCTGTTTAAATCTGTGTTAGTGAGAACATCTCCTTTGCCAAGATAATCCATCCACCTCACAGGTGGGGCATATCAAGATGGTGATCAGAAAGCATTGCACAGGTGTGCCTTAGGCTGGCCACAATAAAAGGCCACTCGAAAATGTGCAGCTTCACTGTATTGGGGGGGTCCGGTTGGGTCCGAGAGGGTTTGAAAACCAGTCAGTATCTGGTGTGACCACCATTTGCCTCTCACAGTGCAACAAAACTCCTTTGCATAGAGTTGCTCTGGTTGTGGATTGTGTCCTGTAGAATGTTGGTCCACTCCTCTTCAATGGCTTTGTGAAGTTGCTGGATATTGGCAGGACCTGGAACACACTATCATAAAATATTTTTCAGAGGCAGGGACTGGGAGACTAGCCAGGTTTGAGGGAAACATGAACAGAGTGGTACCGACACTACCGACACTCGAGCGCTCAGGACCTCAGACTGGGGCATAAGTTCACCTTCCTACAAGACAATGAACACAGCCAAGACAATTCCAGAGTGACTTCGGGACTAGTCTGTGAATGTTGTTGAGCGGCCAGGCCAGAACCTGGACTTGAAGCCAAATTAACGTCTCCTGAAAATGGCTGCGCAGCGATGTTAACCCTCCGACCTGACAGAGCGTGAGAGGATCTGCAGAGGAAAATATAGGTGTGCTGAGGATGTAGCATCATTCCTAAAAAGATTTTTAAATCGCTGACAAAGATGCTTCAAAAATGTAGAGTGCAGGGGTCTGAATTCTTAAGTAAATTTGTTATTTCTATTTTTTTATTAATTTGCAAACCTATTTAAAAAACAGTTTTGCTTTGTAATTATCGAGTACTGTGTCTGGATTGATGAGAAAAAAATATATTCAGGTAACAAAAAGAGGAAATAGTATCTGAACTCATTGTAGACTCATGCTTTCTTAGCTACAGTGTTTTTATTTTTGATTTGCCATCACTAAAAGAGAAGCTTTGTAATGTTTCTAAATTAGAAAATAACTTTGACACATCAGTAAATATTTCACTGCATAACCAAACTATGTCTCCCTCCATTACGACTTTCTGCAAATTCATACAAGCTATTATTTTGGATTCTGTCAAAATGGACATTCATTCACGACTCAAGGTTAGGATGATTTGACAGTAGTATAGATTTCTGTTACGAATAATGTTTTGACATTGTGAATGTGAGTGTAATGTTCCATTGAAGCTTCCTCCTAGGAAAGTGGAGAGTATGGCACATCAAAGCCTTGGTTGTGAGTGGGTATCATAAGGGTGAACTGAGTCGTGACAGATCTCACATCCGCAGATAAAAGAAGCAGACGTCACAAAGACCACAAGAAATCCTCCCTACTCCCGCATCCTGGGTTTCACCTGTTACACCGTCGCCTGGCTTCAAAAGACTCCGATTCATCTTTGCTTGTAGATGTAAGAGAGTGTCTGTGTGAATGGGTGCGCCCATGTATTTATGTGTGCCTGTGCAAGTTTGTGTCTGTGCCAGCAAATGTGGTTTGTGCATATTTTGAGCCGGTTGCTCTTTGTCACTTCGGTGAACCGCAGTGGCAATGGCTAAGTGCCGTGGCAGCCTTTGAGACCAGACAGACAATGCACCCTCACAGAGGATGCTGGATAAGCAGGGAGGTTAGTGTATCCAGGTTTACATCCCTCTGTCTGTCTGCCAGCCGGATGCTCAAGTCATGGTCATACACAAAATGGAGAAGAGAAATGTGCTTGAACTGCTGTTTCAAAGTCTTGAGTCGCCATTGCAGAATCCCTTTGATTTCTGTAGAAAGGAAAAACAAGAAGAGAAGCTGTAAGCCCTGGCATTATTTCAGGTTTCGTTTACTTTTTTAGTAAGGATTAGGGGAGTATGGTTAGAAAGGAAGGGTAGAGGATAGGAGAGAAAAGGAGAATCCAAAAATGAAGCTCCTCCTTTGCTGTCTTAAAACCTGAATCATCTTGTGCCTTGGTGGTGAAACATATTGCATGTAAAGATTAATATTTGGCCTCTGGTTGTAAAAGTGGCGCTGTTGAGCCATAACCGGTCCAGGAAAAGCGTCTGCTGCCATGTATAGTATGTGTTCCATTCCATCAAAAACAATGGCTTTCAAATTTCACTGATAACTGAGATATGATATCGATTCTACTTGTTGATTATACAAATATAAAAATGTAAACGGTCATCCCAAACTATGGTGGTTTAAAAAATTGTTATGTTGTTTCACCAAGTCAGACACTGCTTCTAAGTGTCTGGCAGTTTTCAGAGTGAATGATTATCTTTGGATATAATAGGGAGAAAACAGTATAAGGGTATTTTGTTCAGCATCTCTCTCCCTTGCTTCTACTCTCCAGATATGCCCCCAGGAGGCGGCTTCCAATTCTTCACTTTTCTCAGGGTTAAACCTTTTCTCCAGTGCAAACATAATACGTGAATAATCTGTAATTAGTCAGCTATCTTTTTTTACCACAATATGGTTTCTTTGTCCATTAAAATTCTTCATTGTGCAGTTCCATTGCTGAAGAGGTGTTTACGTGTACTGTGTAATGATGAGAGCAATTTAAGCCAGTGCTTGAATTCTGTCATTACTAAAAATCCCAGAAATGTTTTCTGAACTTCACATTATTTGAAGATAAAATAACAATTGTAAAACTGAATATTGAGACAACTAATATTGTGTCATAGACTAGGTGTTAGAAGAGAATGTTCTGCACCACTGAGAAGGTAAATAGCTTATTTTGACAAAATAAATGTAGTCGGCGTCCACGTATTTATTAGAATATTTTGTTAATATATAACAATGAATAATGTGCATTGGCCATTTGAGCTGTCACAATGATTTTTAAACTATTGATATTTTTTGAGTGAGTGAAGAAACATGAGAATTGCCTGATAGCACGCTGAGTGATGGAGCAATATGTGCAGATCTGGTAGAGGCTTAACCATTATTCAAAACGGCCTTTTCCAAACACAATTATATCCAATTACTGAGTCTGAGATCGGCACACACCTTGTGTACAGGACAGTCACTGTGGGGTTGAAACTGTTCTCATGAAAACTAGTCTGAATCCATGGAATCAAGCCCCATGACTGTGACAGGGACACAATGTCCTAATTTGATTATGGCCCTTAAAGAATGTCCGCGGTCCCCCCACATTACCCAGGAAGAAAGTGCGTTCCAAACTGTCAGACCACACACTGGTTCTTCTATCAGTCCAGCACACACCGAAGTGGAGGAGATCATTGTCCTTAGCGGCAATCAGACCCTCCAGGGACACGGTTAATCTTGAAGGCATTCTTGTCCCACATCCCTTAGCAATGTTTCTAGGACCTGCATCGGACAAGGGCAGCACAACCATAATCCAAACTGAGACACATCAGGCAGAAACTATTATATTAAGCCTTACTTATTGAATGGCTTTTATTTACAGTAGGATTCAGGAGGAGACATAGAAGTAAAGGGTGGAGACTTACTGAAACCTGGTCGGGAGTGTTACCACTCAACCAAAAGGCTCTGCACATGATGATATTTCCCCTACACTAATACCACAGTTCATCGGGCATTGGGTATTTTTCCAAGATAGCCTTCATCGCTATGATTCAGATGACCACTTCCATAACTACTTGGCCCAGATAAAGAAATGAGACATAACAAACCCTTCATGGATCATCAGTTACCCAAACAGTCAAATCACCACTACGTTGCCAGTATACATTTATTCCTTCTTACGTTCTTCAGAAGTATGTGTGAAGTTCTGGTCAATGCCATGCATACAAGGAATTTGAGATTCAGTAGCCGAATGTTCGACTGAAGAAGGAAATTACAGACATGGAGAGGGAAAGGTTTTATTACTAATATAAAACCTCCATCTTGTTTTCATTTTCTTTTCTAAAGGTCACCGATAACTTTATTCCTCTTATTCTTAGATCTAATTTCTTCCTTTTTTATTTTTGGGTACAAGCTGTGCTATCTCACTCTTGGCTTTGGTTTCTATGATAGTAAACTGGCAACACTTTCCTGTAGTCTACAACAACACCTGTGATTAAGGTGGAGAGAAAGGGCTTCTCTGCCTGTTTAATAAGTGGTTAATCCCATGGCCTTTCATACTGTCTTTCCTGAACAGATGAGCTCCTATGCTGGAGAGATTCATCAAATGAGACCCACCCGGTGTGGCTGTTTTTGTGTGTATGTGCATGCGAGGGTTTCTGTGTGTATGTGCATGTGAGTGTTAGTCCATGCATGTATGCCTATGCTTGCAGACATGCATGAACAGATTTTACTATATGAATGAGGACAACATTTTAATGATTATTACAGTGGGGGAAAATGTTTCAAACTTTTTGTGCTTTTAAAGTCTTACTTATCTCGATTAATGCCGGACCGCGTAAGCAGAGCCGGCCAAGACTGAATGTCTCTTACTGAGTGAGTGACTGACTACCCCTTGTTAAATAGTGTATTGGTTCGAGACGCGGACTGCCATTTAGGCGACTGGTTATTGAGCCTTGCTGCAGTCAAAACAAATTATACATTAGGATTTGTTCTGGATGGACAAAATCTTTGCTGGCTACAACCTTCAGTACCTACTTTATAGTAAGCCTAAAATAAAACTGTTTACGGTTATATTGCGACTATTTCTGGTAATATAATTATTTGTGAAAGAGGAGGGGTTTCCATGATTCTTTTGTATTTTCACTTGATGAGAAAGTCAGTTACCATCACCTATAGTGATAGTTATTGTATCAATGTCAGCCATGAAAGAAAGACTTTGTTGTGCTGTGAAATGAAATAGCTTTGGCTGTGTAAAGTTTATCTGCAATCTCACTGGCAATTGCTACATTCTTATGACTATTTCAAGTAGTAATTTAGTAGATCCTAGTGAGCCTATTACAGGCTAATAAGCTGGTTAAACAGCCAGTGGCAAAAAACATCTGTGGTTGAAGTAAACTTAATAAGTAACGTTAATCAGTTTAACACAATGCTTAATGATGTCTAGCTACATTTGACTGGTTCCTTTTCTTGTTTTTATGTACACATGATGGAAGTAAGTATTAATTTATTCAATGACTGACATGCAGTGGAATTAACTATATTTTATTAGTCTGTAATGTTGGTTATTTAATTTCTTTCTCTTCAAATGTTCTAGTCAGTTAGCAGACCCTGGTCCAGTGAAATATATAGATGCAGTTAGAGTACCTCAATCAAGATCACAACTTCTATTTTTACCCTGTCAGCTAGAGGATTAGAACCAACAATCTTATTCTGCCACCTTTGATTAAACATAAAATAAAGAATACAATAGGCTAACGTCCACCATGCAGGTTCAAATGGCCTTGTCCAGCTTTAGTAGACCCATTGTCCAGACTTCCAGTCAACTGAAAAACAAAAAAAACAGGCTAAGTTAAGGTAAAACTTAGTAGCACTAGCAGTTTTAAGGATAATCCGTTTTGAGTTAGACGTGTGGACACGGGGGTATCCAACGCATGGTCAGAGCAGCTCCCCTTACAGTAGGAATCTGAAATATTTAAAGTGAGGTCTGATAATACACCGTGCATACAACATAAATCACCAAAAGCAAACTGGTCCATTAGAGGCTCACTTCTTGACAGACGTTGGCAATTGGTTGAAAGGGCAACTTGAGCGGGGCATCAATTGTTACGGAGGATAATGTTTCATTTCTTTTCCACAGGGATAGAAGACCCCCCTCCCCGACCCTGTGATGTGTATCACATTCCTCTATGTTTACATTATTGTCCGTCCGAGTGCTTGGCACCCGACTCACCAAGCGTTTACACCTGTCCCGTCACGTCCGAGGAAGAGGTAGACACTGTGATACATTTTAGAGTTGGAACAGAAAGCTCATTGTGGGGAGCTTGTCTCTCGCTCACACACACACACCCACACACACACACACACACACACACACACACACACGCACGCACACATTGGCAAACTGTCAAAACCACAGAGGAGTGAGTTATGGAGCTCGCTGTGGATGTGCCTGAACACGGAGTGAAAGATTCCACCCCTCTAAAGAGTGATGAATGGGGGAGAGGTGTGGCTAGAAGACGGAGAGAGCCTCTGCACGTCTACCAAAACACGCTGGCCACCCGCTACGTCGTGCAACTCACATGGGGCGGCGATGTCAAAACGTCAGGGGATCTCCACACGCCTCCCACGCCTCCCACCGCAGAACACGCAACCCGCAGAGCAACCGTCAATTTCTCATCAGCTCCGCCCCACACCAGCGTTGGTATCATGGACCAATACCGTGACCCCGTCAGATGATTCAGAAATCATAGAATGCGATGAAATGCAGGATGACATACGGAGAAAGACATGGAGAGGCATTGAGTCACTGAAAAATAAGAGATGACAGCAGGGGGTTCTATTGTAGTCTGTGAGAGTTGTTGAGTTGTCGGCCCAGGGTATATGACTTCCAGCCTTCGGGGTCCTTTGATATAATTTCTTGTTCCTCAGTTTTCATTATCTGCGATGTTGAGTTCTGCGTGTTGGCCAAATAAAAGAGGCTGGGATAGCTAGAGAAAACAATGTCTCGCCAGTTGCTCTCTAAAGAATGCGCTGTTACATTTGCTTGAAAACATATATCTCTTGTGTGGGACTGATTTAATCAGAGGTTCTTCCCACACATTTCCAACTCTCTTCCCAACTTCCCAACATACAATGTCAACCTTATGTATAGAAAAATACTTCCACCTGTCAATTGTGTCAACTGGATCAAATAGCCAGATGAGTTGATAGATTTTCATATCATGGGAATCCACAGCACTAAAGAGATACCTATGTATTGTCAGAGAACAATGGTTAATTGAGCCCTTGGTGGAACATTCAGGAAATATGAACAGGAAAATCCTTTAACGGTATAGTTTGAGGGAGAAAAAAACGAACCGTTTGTTTGCGGATAATGCTTTCTGTCTCAAACAGAAAGGTCAGTTTCAGCTTTAATGTCCTCTGAAAGAAACGGTGTGTCTTTCGACAGAGTCTGAGTGTTTGATTATTACCGTTCCAACAGACAGTACGCTATCTGCACCAGATCTAAAGCAGGCTCTACTCAGGGACAGAAACACTGACTGTAAGCTGTTTAATGGACATCCGGACTACACTCTCTCCTTACATTAAACCAGACCTGGGATGTGTCCACTCAGTCATTCATCACAATGGCAGGTTAAACCGTGTGCACATTCTGTTTATGTCCGTAATTATAAGACATCATGGAGGAGGGGACTGGGAGGGTTTAGAACATCTGCTCAGCACCCAGATCAGAGCAGCTGTGCAGAGGTTCCCAGGGTTATTGCACGTGCCTCTGTCTGTGAGTTGAAACAGAGAAACTGAAATGAAAGTTTTGCAGAGGAATTCAAACTTGCATACAGAGATGTCTCAGTCTTTCTGTTCACAGTGCAACAGCGGTACATACACATTTCATTAAGCTGGTTTTAATTAATTACTGCCACAATGGACCTTTTGGTATTTTAATTGCAGTTTATTTCTCCCGGGGGAGGATAAATTGATGCACACATAAACTATAGAAGTGATAGAAATGACGAACTCCGGGCTAATCCAAGCATTCACCATGAAAAATATCCCAAATGAGAGGGTGCAGGATTTATTAAAACAAATAAATTAGTAAAATGACTTGATAGTGATTCAGTTTATTGTTAATAAATAATCCCTTCATTACGAGTTTATTTACAACTTAGTTTGTGAGATTTATGGCATGTAGGCCAGTGATTATGCTTAATTAAAATGATCACAAAATGCAGCAGTAGTATTTAGAATTACAATACATTGGTAAGTAGGCACTGAACTGTAAATACAGAAAGAACTAATAGGTCTGAAACTACTGGAAATGTATCTCCTTACACCTTCTAAACCAACCATTTATTTCATATTAGGTTAAAATTGCCGTCATATGAAGAGACGGCAATTTCTAGTTTTCATTATTAGAAGTGTGAGCATGGGGGGAATATTCTATTAATGAAAACCCTTCTTCAACGTCACTATGGTATCTTTTAATGATCTTAGCCTGATACTTCAATAGTACTGCCCGGTTAAGCAGCATTTGCAGGCATTCGTATTTTTCACATCAAATACCTCTGAATAAAATGGTCAATATTTATTGCCGTCGGTTAACGGTATCATCGCTGCTAAGTGTCAATGCAGGCTGAGTAAAACCCTTTTGAAGAAAGAATCTCAAGTTATCTGTTTCAACCAGCTTGGCCATAGCATGATTTTGTCCAATCAGAAGACGTATATCTGCAAAAATTCTACAACAGTGTGCAAATGCTTGCTGTACATTTTCTCCAGCTGACAGAAAAGGCCTTCTCAAAGCAGTGTAATGAAACTCAGAGGCTGCAGCTGAAATGGGAGCGGGTATCCATCTTCGAGGCTTAAACACCATGGAAAAAATGCGTGAGGGAGAGCGAGAGAGAAAAAAAGTACGAAAAGAATGATACCTTGGCAAATGGATCTATGGTAACACATTTTAGCCACAACTGTGCTTCTTTTTTCCCTCTCGAACAGAATGGAAGTTGTTCTGTCAATCTGGCGGGCGGATGGTGGAATGCTGAACAATTCCCTTACTGTAATCTCCAACAGCACTGGAATTGAATAGATGCTGTTTTTATCTAACTGTTTTTTATTAGCAGTCAGAGGACGTTTGTGTGTGTGTGTGTGTGTGTGTCTGTACTGTACACCAAACTACTGTTCATCTAACATTCAGCTCAAGGTTATAGTTGCTCACTGTCCAAGTCTGACATTCGGAAGTACACTCGTATAAATATGAGTAATAAAGTTACACGGCCCGACTCTCCCCACCAAAGAACATGGTCTGTGTGACGGTGCTGGAATAGGGAACAGAACAGTACTTGTGTGAATGTGGGGATTGATTCAACCCAGACAGATGGACATTCACTGAAATAACCTTGGATTAAATTCAACTTTAATTTTGCCTTTATTCTATTCAGACTGAGACGTACAGCAACATCTGAAAACCATCTGCTGGAACAAGGTTTTTCACATTCAGCACTGCATGGGCTAAGATGCTCGTATAATGGTACACTGGTATACAGTTTAAACCATTCAGAAACATCTCCACCAGGAAGTTCAATACTTTCATGGTTCCATGACTAAGATTGATTTCTTAGCAGTATTTCTCTCCATCGACACCTTTCCCTCAGTATAACACATGTGTAGGACAGAGACCTAAAACAGCAAGGCCAACGGACCGCTGTGGGCCGGACTGACTCTCAAACACACACACACAGTCCAGTATTACTAACCTTTTAGGGAGGTGAAAAAAGCCATGTTCCCTAACTTTAACACTAACACTAAACACTGACCATAAACTAATCTCAGTAACATGATCTTTATACCTAAATTAGCTCTAACTCTAACCCATAGTAGGAACTGAATTCAGCCCTATTGGCTAACCCTAACGGGACGTTTCACCCTAAACCTAACCACTAAGCCTGCAATTCAAGTTTTTCTTAATGTGAATGTCCCCATATGGTCTATTTTTCATGTTTCACTTACCTTCTGCAGACTTTTAGTCCACAGAAGGTAAGTAAAGCATGCCCACACACAAATACATATATACATGTACATGCATACAGTACTGTGTGGATAGTTAATAGTTACTGACTGTGTGGCCCATTGTATGAATAATGCTTGAGGGAGTCAAGTGCAGTTCATGAAATGTGAAATTTCTGCCTATGTTTCTGACACTGGGTGATGGATGGGGCGGAACATTGCTTATCGACACAACATCTTCGTCTTTCACCACTGTACATCACTCATAGTGAAGGAGGAGGGGTAACATCACATCAGGAAACCCCAATATAGAACTAGCAGCGTATGCAAAGCCAACATCAAAAGTCCATTTCAAAAGTGTACAGGCTTTTGGTGAAAGAACGATCCTGTGCAGGGCTAGCAGTCCACTGGGTGCCTACCCTGTATACATCACCGGACCAAATGCAACCGCGTCCTTCGCATTATGGGCCCTCTGTGACTCTGATCCAGAGCAAATCGATTATTCGCCCTGATAGGCCAGGTCATCTGAGCTGGCGCACTGACCTGAGCAAACGGTGTCACAGATTAAACACACTTGTTTCCAGCCCCTCGCAGAAAGCGGGAGGGTAATGGACAGACCGCGTTGCTTCAGAAAACATGCAAGAATTTATGCTGGGTGGTTGACAGACCGCACATAGTGATGGCAATCGGAACCAGTTGAGGACCTCTATCAGGTCCCCAAACTAGGAGACTTTTCAGTCTGTGGAAAGTGGTTCCTTACTCCTAGCTGATGGTTGGGCTCCTTTTTTGACAGATGGCCTATTTGTTTTATTGGAAACTAGATTGAGGTACAATAGGGAGAACAGCATTATGGTAGCAACATATCAACTTGCAAATCAACAACGTAACACAAGTGCTTTTGATTGAGCATAGCCTCCTATGTCCTTGTGTGGTATACAATTCCAATATCATAAATTCTAAATGAACAATTATTGGCACATTCATTTTAGGACACAAAAAGGCTTGAACAAGACCTTGGAGAGATCAGATCACAGGGAAAGATCAGAGTATAGAAGATCTGTGGCTTTCAAACCCAAGCCATAGTAACATCATGAGGCTATTCAGCCCATCACTTCTCTCTCTTTCCTTTCTCTCTGTTTAATTTCACTCTTCTCCTTCCCTGACTGAGCTAATTTCTTCAAACCCGACAACCTTTCAATCTATCTTTCTCTCTCACACACAAACACACACACACACACACACACACACATACACACAAATACAAAGCAATATAATCCCTTTTCAATCCTGTAACACACACATACATGCTTGACCACATCCCGAATCCTTCTAAAACAACACACATTCATATAGGATTCTTTGCATTCTGACAAGTTTGATTCATAACGCATCTTTGGCCTCCATATATCGCCCTGTTAAATCTTACAGTCACATCCATTTCATTCTGTACACCATTTTACATTCAGTATAAATCTGTAATCAGCTGTGATGTGGCTGCCCCATTGCTTAGATGAATCTGTACCAAAGTACTCCCAGACTTTTACATTACAGCAAGGCAGGCTGCCTCATCTCAGCCTTGTGTGATTTTCAGATGATCTAAAGATCATGCAATCTGCACAGATGCTCACATTGTGATGGATGGTTTCTCTCTGTCCGCCTCACAGCGAAATGCACGCATGCCTTCCTCGCTTCTTGACAGAAAAAAGACAAGTGTGCAGCGAAGTACAGAAAGATGCAACCGAGCATTCGACGGAGTCCACACACATTCAGATACACACCACCCCCCCCCCCCACAGAAAGGCCAGCTCCCCCTTCATTAGTGTTCTGGCACGTTCCTTATTATAAATAATGTGTAGATTATGGCTGCGAAGATGCAACGATGAGGACCAAGTGGCCAGGGGCTCTGAGGGGGGCCATGGGATTCCACAGCACGTGTGTCGGGCCACAGAGGTCTGATTCAGACTTAGGCAGGCGGACCGCTGGGTCTCAACTGGCTCGTTCTGTGTTTGCCCTTGGGAGAGTAAGATGCCCAGCGAGGGAGGTGCGCTCAACTGCAGGAAATGTTTGCCCTAGCGTACACGTCTGTCCATCTTGCTCGGTGGGCTTTTATCCCTGTTGCTATAATGGCCGTCTCTCTCCCTTCCCCTCAATCCCAACCCCCGCTCCCTCTCTCTAGGCGGGTCAATCCAATGATGTACGTATATAAACCCTGGATCGCTCATGCAATATATTGGCAATTGAGAGGCTTTGAAGCCAGCAGCCGGCTATCATGGCAGACCAATTTGGAGTGGTCCTTTATGGCACAGAATTCGATGGTATTTCAATTAAATGTTTTAAGGAAAGAAATGAGGTGTAGTGTTTTCATATACATTACTTAATAAATGGATTGAATAAATATGACAAAATTCAAATGCAGACAATACATTCTCTTTTCTTCCTTTTTGTCTGTCTTTTTTCCATTATTATTTAAGTGACTCTCTCATCGTGAGCATTTGGGAGAGCTGAAGATCATGGCCGGCCTTCCTTCTGCTCCCCCTTGTTCGTCGACCAGAGAGTTGAATAGGTCAATGAGTGTGAAGGAACGCCCATTATCGTGACTCACCACAGTTAGCACTGCAGTAGCAAAGCCATCAGAGGTTAATATGCATAATTGCTTCAGTCCCTGTTCAGAGCACATTTAGTCCTAAGGTGTCCTGATGATCCAGGGATGTAAGACCTCTGTTGGTCACCGTTAGCCTCATAGTTCCCTGTCCTTTTGGAGAGGGTTTAGATAAATGCCAGCAGAGAGTCCGGGCGGCAGGACTGAGCATTAATATTCAACACCCCGCCCCAACTCTCATTTCCACTGGCTTCGAAGGTTAAGGTGCGAATTGCAAAACTCAAAAGATATATTGCTGGTATTTAGGGGGTTTAAACAAACTGGGAAAATGGAGGAGCTGCAATACACAGAGAGAACTATGCTGAATGTTAAGTTTGGAATGTGCCCAAGGACACAATATAGCATTCATGAGTTATAACAAACAGTTGTTACCATACAGATACACCCACCATGTGCATGCGTTATTTGGCTATCACAAATGTACTTACAATATTCAGAACTGTGTTGCTGAAGTCCTCTTTGGGGATCTCAAAAGTATAATAATTGAATTTCCTTCTCAATAGGTGGTCCAAAAAATTGTCATGGCACTATTTAATCGCAGATGTTCAATATTGCAGTGTGATTAAAATATAGGGCAATACAAGGGCAATAAAACATTGAAGATTGTAATCACTCCATGTGTTGGCTCAATCGGATATTGCAATAAAACGCATCTTGCCCTTATCTGTAACACATTAGCAATACAAAACGAACAGCGATGCTAGAATTTTCTAGTAGGTAGTTTCGAGTATCTTCACTTCAATAATAAAAAAACACCTTCTCACTCCCTCTTAAGAAACCCATATGAAAACATGCCTAAAATGTTCCCTCATAATACTACACATCGGTACCTTGTTAAAATTGAATTTGGCAGTTTTAACTTGTTCAGGTTCAACTTGTCAGTCTAAATCACATTGTAAGACATGCATAATGACCATAGAAGCTGAGGCAGTTTTTGACCTCCTGAAGAGGGGTGATTTTTTTCCTTCTTTGATTCCATGTGAGTTACAGCTGTAACTGTAAGCACAAGTCAATGAGCTCTTGTTCTATCAACCTGAAAAGCACACAAGCCCATCATTATCTCACTCTAGACCTTAAACTTCAAACACGTCCCCTATATGTATAGAGAGAGAAACAGAGAAAAAGAAGGAGAAAGAGAGACGTGTAAAGAGCGAGTTAGACATGGGAGAATTGGTGAGAGAGAGTGGCTGTGTGTGTTAGATTACCCATCAAACCACCCTGCAAGGCCCAGAGGAAGAGATCCTGGGGAGCATCAGGTCAGCCTAACCTATTACCTTTCATTTCCCCTGTGATAGAGCCAGACACACACAGACACACACAGACACACACACAGTAGTAGAAACACACAGCTATTTTCACACACCAGCATTGTTTGCCTCCACATCACACATTTGCTGTGGGAGTTCAATGGAAGAAATTAAGCGGCAGAGCCGGAGACTTGTTGGGTGGACTCCGTATAGATCCATGCGTCGCGTGGTCGCTTGAGGCTGTCTTCAAAACAAGATTTTATCGTTGAGGCCCGGCTGGTGAGAACACTTCAAAAGTGGAGCATAAACCATTCCCTCTGTTGCAGTGGGCTCCAAGAGAAACAGCCTCACAGCCAAAGTCTCTGATCTGCCTGTCTGTTTTCAGACTAATACACTAGCACCAGATTCAGAATTCTCAGGGGCTGACTTTTAGCACAAAGGAATGTGTATGTCTGCCTGCCTGTCTCTCTGCCGTCTCGTCGCCTGTGGCCTTTCATGCAAAAGTAATTCCAGCTCATCCTGGGGTAACAGGCAAGCAGCATCTCCTCACAACCCGCAGAGATTAAGATCACCTTGAATTATTAATATTCATCTCAGTGGAGGAAACTGTGGTGGGACTCCACCCCAGTAGGAGAGAGTGTTTGGAGTGTCACAAGTCCAGCGTCAACAAGCCCCCTTACCGCCATACACCCACCGACACACATGCAGGCCCTGACAACAACAAAGACACACACACACACACACACGCACACATCACAAACAAACAAATATACACACATGCACACACACAACACCCCACCTCATCCCCGAGGAAATTGAGATATGGGTCCCCCGGAGAACTTAACTGGCCTCTCGTCTCAGAACTGAGTTCCATTTCCTCAGAACAAACATAACAGCATGGCCACCAATCATCTCCCGGGGAACAAATATAACCCCACCCACCAGCCTGCCTGGGTGTTAGGACTTCTCTATGCTTCCACTCTGTTATGTTTTCTATGTGCCCATTTGTTATGGATCCACACAAAAGCAACGACAGCAAAAGCATCTGTGAGAAAGGCAGAATGGTATTCGTCCTATACTAAACTCCAATAATTGAATATAAATAACCAGATTCAATTAGATCCATGTTTTAGGTTTAGTACAGTCAACTAGCCAGGCGTGATAAGCCTGGAACAAACAACCTCAATGTGTTCAAACACCGAGACCTGGGGTGGAGTCACTGGCCCGGAAGGCACTGGCAATTTAAGGTTTACTCAAGTCAATAATATAAATGGAACACAAATGTTACCAAAAAATGGATACACGGTTCCAACAGACACAGCAACATTGACAAAATAAACAATACATGTTCGACCCATGTAAACACTGATGAAGCCATTAAACAAATGATATATGAATATTATGACAAGCTGTTAGCTTGCTAGCACCCTCTGTCACACTATATATTATATAAGCTAATTAGCACATTCTCTTGTTAATGTAATTAGAAGTGTCTAGCTTGTAAACTACACATTACATGAATACAGAAGACAGAAAACAGTAACACAGTAAATATTTAGGAAAACCAATAAACCAATGACAGTAACCAATGATAATAGCTTGGCTACAGTGTGTACAGTAGTACTACCAAGTAGATGTGCAGTGTTATGCGGCAGTTCAGGTTTATGTACATATAGGCAGAGTAGCCAACAGGAATCCAAGTGTCCAAGTCAGAATTAAACATTTAGGATCCAAACCACAGGCCAATAAAATTATGTTATTACGTTCCAAAAACAAGTCAAAAACGGTTTATTGTTTCATGTTTTAATTCCTAACTATGCCACAATCAAATCCCTTTGTTTTCAACAGGTAATGAATTAGGCAATGTCACATCTTTTCAATTCATAACCTATTACTGTGCTCCTTGTTTTGGTTTCATGGTGGCAATGTTTTAGCAAGCTACCTACCGCAATGGTGGCAATGTTTTAGCCAGATATCTACGGTGGCCAGACAAATTTATCTTGGCAACATTTTAAAAGAAATAATTCAGGAAAAAACCTATTACAACATTTCGCAATTACTCAGAAAGCAGTTCCGCAACAATGGTTGATAGAGAATGACATTCCGAAAAAAATATGAACTAGAATTACTTGTTCCAAAAAGTGCTAACTCAGAGTTTAACACAATGTTTAGCCTTGCTAACATTAGCTTAGGATATATAGCTTAGGGTTCCTGGTAGCAAGCTACAGAGAGTTGGTCTAAGTCTCCTTTCGCTTCTTTGTTGTTTTTATAGTGTATGCTGCAGTAGACAAGGGAGGAATTTACAGGTTGTTGTCCTGGTCTCTAGCTGCCCTTATATTTTCTTACATTAAGCAAACCTCGCTCCTTATGGCATACATATCCTATTTAAAGCTCTAGAAAAAAATAAGAGACCACTGCAAATTGAACACATGTTCATCACTCAAAACATTCCTTTTCAACTTTTTACAGGGCTGTATATATCATCCAGATAAAATACACATTCACAAAATAGGTCAGGGACAGAAGGTGGGTGGCTGGAATGGGATTGCTGGAAAATAAATGGTAGGGAAGTAGCGGCATGCCCCAAAAAATGAAAATTGACATTCCACCGGCACTGAACTTTTGTTTTATTACTGAATAAATCCTACCTAATGCTTTAACAATGTTCTGGTGTTAGGGTATAACTCCAATTGGCTGTAGTTGTAAGGGTTTTACTGATTGGCTGTTGGTGGAACAAACCATTTTTACAGAAAAAGGTTGAATAAGTGACTGCATGTAAATGACTGCCAAAAGGTGGTATAGATAATAAAATAGAACAACACACACTGATTGTAAATTGTTTGTGTCAATATGCCCATGTGATGTTTCAGCATCTGTTTGTTGAGCCTCTGTTGAGCATCTGTTGGTAGAGCCCAGTGTGCGTCAATATTAAATCACTGTTTGCCCCTTTTGGCTCTCAATAAACAATTTGCAAATAAGCTAACAAATGGAGTTGCTTTAATATACCACCATTTAGCCATTTGATTTAGGGTTTAATGTACTCACGGTACCTCCTGCAGGTATATGATCTGCAATATTTGTAGATTAAGAATTTACCTCACACAGAAATCTGTGCAGGTCATTCAGGCACTTATCATCTTACAGCTGGAACTCACTGTTAGATGGGCTCTCAGCTTGAGCCATCAAGCCCCTGCAACGTATGAAGAACACTGCATCCTGCCTGATGTTCAACCTTCCCAAGTCCTCCCATGTCTCCTCACTCCTTCACACACTCCACAGGCTTTCTGATAAAGCTTAAAGACTAAGCAGCCTCTTCCTACATTGAAAATATGCTCAAATCCTACATCCATAGATGAGCTTTTTGTTCTGCCACTTTTGACACCAGCACCAGCACGAATCAAAGAGCAATGTTGTTTGGCAGTGATCCTCTGCATGTCAGAATCTGGATAAAGATGGTCGGTCATTCTGGTGAGATAAGAGCAAGGTTGCACTAAGTTACTCATTCTGATGTACGATGAAAATTGTATTATTAACATCGATATGTGTACAGGACACGACAGATTTGACAGATGAAAAAGCAAATAATAATACAAGACAGGAATGTCTCCTCACGCCAGACCACAGAGCCTTGCCGGTGTTGCCCGTAAACAATCAGGTCCAATGTATGTTTTAAAAGGGTCCATACTTTATAATACTGAAAGGGTCCTCCCTTAAATAAAGGCTGAGGGCTATGATCAATGAACTCCAACAGACTACTTATCTGGATTGCAACATTGTGGGTTCCTTCAACACCCAAAATATGCATTTTCGAGCACAGAAGAGGAGGACATTTTGTTTTAAAATATTTGGAGGGACATTTGGGGGATTATCTATACCAAGAATGCATGAAGGAAAATTGTCCAATGATGGAATATATACACATTCTGGCAAACAGTGAACGTATGTGCCTTCGGTAATTGTGCATTTATTCCAATACTGTGAAAGATCTGCGTTTATTTTATTGCATCTCACTGTTATATGTAGTGTGGAATTACACAACAGTAGTCCATGATTTGTTCTAAATTGTAGTTTTAGTGCTCTATTAGTGAAAAAACAGCCGGATAGGTTGAGGAACATATCATCCCTCTCTTTATCTACAATTTCAACATCAAAATCACTCTCCCATTCTGCTTAAATTTTAGCTGTATTGTCATTCACTGTCCCGGAGAGCAGCCCATAGAGCTGTGTAACTAATTTGATCCCAGCTGTCAATGAATATTTGTTCTAAAGAGGAGATTTCCCCACAGTATTGAGACTGTTTGAAAGTGGACAAACCATAGCGGCGTAATTGCAAGTACCTAAAAATGGGTGGACTGGATTATTTGCCTTTCTGTTAACTGATCAAAAGTTGTTTTCTACAATGACTCCCGGTGGCTTAATGACTTTACCAGACCACACACAGAAAGAGTACTGCTTTAGACCAGGGAGGAAATCTTGATTAGAGTACAAGAGCGCCTGTGGGCATATAGTGTTGTCCAAGCCCTCTAATTTCCTTGTTAGACTCCAAACGTTAAGAGTATTTTGTAAAAGAAAGTTGCACCAGACAGCTAAAGCGACACACTTGCTGGAAGCTTACAACACATTTCTCCAAGGTATAGGGGATACCGGGTCTGATTCAATATCAAGCCATGTAGACTCAGAGTTTTCTTAAAACCAGTCTTGAATGTATTTGCATACACATGACACAGTTTAATTTTAGGAACAGCTAAAACCCTTCTCCAATGTAAGCTGTTGGTGGGCTAGTTTTTGTTTCAAACTTGTTTTTTATTTAACTCTGATACTAATTTATGTGACAAGAATATAGGGGCCTTTTGAAATGGATATTATAAGCATGGTACAATATAATTTTTATATAGGTGTTCCCTTCCCAGCAACGCCAAAAGGAGAATGGACCTACGGACGAGATCCTGCAAAATTTGCATTGTTATTAGCTAGCTAGGCTCCAAAGCAGTAGTTCTTGAGTCCACCTTGCAGTGCATTTTCAACATCTGCCAGGCAACCACCAATTGAGAGCATGGTCGATTGCAAGTTGTTGATGGAAGACTGGGTCTCTTCCCTAAATTTGTCAATGAGGCTAATCATATTTGCCAATGTAGGTTCAGGAAGCTTGACACTAGCTACCTCCATGATGCTACCTTCACTCGCAGTTCGCCAGTCAGAAGAGTATCTTTTTTCTTGGACTCAAGAAATGTGCCACATATACACTAAGTATATGGGCGTTTTCAGCGTAATCTCAGAAAAACAGCAAAGAAAACCCAATCTCTCCATCACAAACCATTTTTAAAATATGTAATACTATGTCATTGTTATGCAAAAACACCAATGAAAAGGATGCTGATTTACTAAATTCAACCAATGAAAGGTTGTGGTTAGGCAAAATAATGTATTTTATCCACTCAGGGAAAGGTTACTGATACGTATTTTAGCATATAACTCGTAAGAAGGTTTATTTCCATTTGCACACCCTCGGAAGAGTGTACACAAAACGGAAAAATAATGCTAACAACATGCTAACAACATGCTAACAGAGAGCACATACAGAGAAAGGATAGACATTAGTGTTTTTTTGGTAATAGTGTTTTCAACAACCTTCTAAGTATTATTAGTTGTATAAAATGTCAAAATGTAAAACACTTTTACCCGATGTAGCCATAGTCCTTTTCGGTTTTCATACGCTAGATTGCTGCACTAGCAAAACATGAAAGAGAAATGCTAACAAAATGCATGCTAACAGGACACATGACAGAGAACGGATATGTGTTTTCAACCGATTTGTAAGTAGTATCATTAGTAGTAGTATAAAACGTCAAAACGTAAATCACTTTTACCCGATGTAGCCATAGACCTTTTCGGTTTTCATAAGCTGCGTTTCTCTAACACAACATGCTATCACCGGTGCAGAAGAACAGAGTCCAAATATAGGACTGGTAAGTAAACATCAAATAACCTATTTATCGTGAAATATTGTAATACAAATGTGATCATTATTTGCTTATTTGCTTATTTGGAATGGTTGAACTGTTCCACAGCATTGTTTGTGGTCTGACTTCAATTATAAATTGTAAAATAATAACGGGTATCTAAAATATTGTGGACTGCTTGCACAAAAGACGAAACATTACATTGTTATCTTCATATTTATTGGGATATATGCACAGCTGTGTGAGGAAAATTGGTTTTGGAATGGCAGAACAATTCCATAAGGCTATTTGTGGTCTGACTTCAATGAAAATAGAATATTACTAATGATATCATAATCATATTGGATTGCTTGCACAAAAGGTGAATAATTTCATTGTTTTGTTCACATTAATGGTGATATAATGCACATTTATATAAAGAAAAAGGGTTTCAAAGTGTTTTTGGAATTGCAGAACTGTTCCACACTGTTCTGTGGTCTGTTTTCAATGAATCTGTCAAAATATTTGTGTCTAGAACATGTTGTAAAAAAGCCAATTTATTTCATTTCTCTATTCATGTTCATTGTGTGGGACCTAAGCATTAACAACTACAATATGAATGTACATTTAATTGGAAGTGAATGTGCCTAGATAATGAGAACAACAGCAACCTCTCAGTTTAGATTCTCTCTGTAGGTTGCGCTCTGATAACCACAGGAATGTTTACATTGACCATTTGGAATGGGGGTTAATGTCTTGGCTTTGCTAGGTAAACACGCCCCTCAATGAATATAACAGTTTGTAACCAACATTGCAGTGAGAAGAGACTGAGTGAGATGAGATTGAGGTTGTGTAAGGAAGACCAGGTCCATTACCTCATGAACAGGAATATCTAATGCTGCAATAAATGATCTACTCTCTTCCTAGCAACTGGATACGCAAATTATTATTACAACCCTGCATTCCCACCTTTCCCCCTGTCCTGTCTCGGAGACCCTTTGAAATGACTGAATGCAAGTGAGGGAGCTGTCTTTTAATTCCAGGCCTGATGGGCAGGTGTACCAGCATGATTAGGTCAATTCCTGTTTCAAAGGAAGTCAGGTGGACGTGTGGATGTTATAAGTGGGTTTGATCGGCCAACGGCCACATTTTAAATTGTTTTGATGTACAGAGGGTGCAAGTTCCAATGCAGCGACCAGGATTTTTAACCCTGGATTTCGGAGTCTGTATATTGTTTTATGTGGTTTTAAGGAAGCAATCTTTATTATAAATGATTACACTGAAGAATCGGTTCTCTTTTTCCTACAAGGAACAACAATATAGTAATTTGGAGAGGACACCAGTAATGTGATCAGTGTTAAGTTTTGGGCTTTTGCTTTCGAATGTAGAAGGGAGTAAATGAATCACCATGTTGTGGAAAATACCCTAGCATGTGCTATAAAAATGAATACCTGACTACGATGAAAGATAATGTCTGGGCTGTCTGATTGAGGTTGTTCGATGATTAGCAATATATTGAATTTCCAGTTTTGAAGAAGCCACTTGAGACATCATAACCAAAGGTGCAGGTTAAAGTACAGGCTGTGAGTGCCACAAAAGTTGACACGTTCTGAAATGTGGTACATCATACAAAAAGAGAGTGTTGCGTCTCACCTCAGTCGTGGTATTTGCTATGTCATGGTTGCTGTTTTGTGAACGCTGATGTGGCCGAAATAAAACAATCTAGAAGTAATTCCTGCCTATTGGATGAAAAAGTGGTCTCTTTATTTTTTCCAGAGCTGCACTATATATTCCATCACAGGTTCTGTTGGGGTCAATGTGTCAGAACATTTATCCAAAAATCAATGCCATATGATCACTTTTGGACATGTTTCAAGTCTGCAGAAGGGAGAAGACAAAATCATGCTATGTTAGAAAAATTATGACAATGAGAATGTTGCAGGTGATGTTGGAACCATATAGCATTGTCTTCAGAATGCCCAATGAGGTGAAGGGGAATGACATCACCTTTAAAGTCACTTTTAATATGTTGACATTAAATGCGCATGCCTGACAAATATACAAACACACGCAAACACACACATGAATCCTCATGCCTGACCATATTAATCTACGTGGTCCTGGGGTGATCATCAACAGCGACGTGATTTAGGACCACTGATTCTCCTTTTTATGCGTGTGCAAATGGCCCTAAAATTTATTGGGTTTATTCAATATTTCCTAAGTTTTAGAGTATGGAACTGACATTTACATTACTGCTGGAGCTTTTCCCTCTCTTACTTATTTACAGCTTGGGTAACCTTGGTTTTCATCACACATCCAGCAGCACTTTCAGATATTGCAGCTTCCTTCTGACACAGAATATACAACTTTAGGCCAGGTACGTAACTAAATGTAACTGCTGAAGGGGGTTTCAATTCCCCAAGTATGAATATATTGTTTCCGAAGCAGGTGTGAGTGTTTCCACAAGCAAGTAGGGCAAAGGATGGCAATCACATGAGGTATATGACTTTAGTGAAATGATAGTGGCAGACTATCCTCTCACCATTTTTTCCTTTTAAATACCTTAGCTGCCTTTGGTTTTAAAGTGGAACTGAATCCCTTGACACACTTTTCTGTTTTAAAATATTCTCTATGACATTGATATGAAACAATTCTATTGTTGACATTTAAATGTAAAAATCAAAACGGAGATAATAATACCCAATTGCTTTACAATGTAAATGACAGTTGGGTTTGGATGACAGCTTGGTAAAATGTTCTACATAATGCTCTCATCCCAAACACAATATGTTGACGTCTGCCCTTCCCAGCTGCTATGTGGACCTCTTGTGAAGTCTTCAGATGAGCAACACACAGTTGTTTGCTTTGGATATAAAGCCGATGGCCAGGATGTGGGTTACAGTTTCACCAATCTATATTTTACCTCTGTGGGCTGTCAAATCTGAGTCTGCTGGTGCACTGGTGAGTAAATGTAATTCATATGTACAGTCAGGAGCTAGCTAGCTAACGGTACCTATATGCTACTTTTAATCCTTCAATATTTTCAACACATAGCCTCTGCCAATTGTGTAGCAAAGAGAGGAGGATCTTCAACTGAACAGTTTAGGATGAGATGATAACCAGCATGCTTTGAAAGAGGTATTCTACTTGAACATACTGTCTAAGATCCCTCCTTAAGTAGCAAGCAAGCAAGTTTATTTATATAGCACAATACATACATACGTACATAGAAGCAATTCAATGTTTTTTACAGTGAAAATAAAAATACAAAATGCAATGGAATTAAACACATAGATCTAAAGAAAGTCTGGAGCAATGGTGCCAAAATCCGAAAAGGGCGATGTGTGAAATTTGAAATCTAAGTCCAAAAGATTTACAGTACTTGTAAAATGGACATTAAATCTAAGCAATATTCACATGACATGATGATTAAGTTTCATCTTAATCACCAACTGTACCAAGATATGAAACCCAATTATGGTCAATTCCACGGATGTGCAGTTTATCTTAATTAATATTTATAACACCTTAATGTCACACATAAACAATTGCACAGGCAACTGTCAAAAAACATTTCTCCACAGATGTTACCGACAGTAAACTATTACCCGGATCAGAGATCTAGCAAACTTATTTTTATTCAGCTAATATACAGTAGTGCATGATTGTGTTGGTAAATACATCGGTAGCTAATGCAAGCTAAAGTTACCTGTTGTGTCGCTTGTAATAGATATATACGGAAGTAGCTTTGAGATCAGCACAAAGTATATTAATGTAAAATTGGTGTATAATCAGGCTTTGCTGACAACTGAATCCTGTTGCTGATTTAGTTTGATGGAGACATTCCAGCTCAAAAAAACAACGGTTAATCTGGTTAATCCTAAAGCTACCTGGAGAGATATTGGTCACTGCACACCCGGCACCTCGCTGCTAAGTTTTTTTACATGCTTGCCAAGGCTCTCTACAAACATAATCCATTTCTGTCTCTACCTTTTTGGGGGGGAACATGAATAAAATACATTATTGTGGGTGGTATGCCAAACGTTACAAGGTTGATAGATGATGCACAAGGAGGTCATTTGCGTTGGAAGGAGAAGTCAATGAGCAAAACATTCTAGTTGAGCGAAACCAATCTTTTTAGCATCCAGTTGGTTCATTTTGAATTACTATAGGCATTTAATTTATGCAAACAAGAATGTAAATATATATATATTAAAATTAAGAGACCACTGCACCTTTTTCTTGGCTCTAGTTAACTGTTGCTCTAGTTAAATCTCAACTAAATTATGAAAACATACTAGAAATGTGTAACCTCTTAAGATAAATCCATTAAAACAGTCGCTCTTCTGGATAACAGCATCTGTTACATGAATAAACGGTAATGTAAACATGTGCAAAACCCATCCAAATGGCACTATAGGCGGGTTCCAAAGGCTTATGTTTCAAAACCTTGGGATTCAAGGTGTTCATGTCCTTTTGTATTTATTACATACCTATATCTACTATGTCTCTGTAACTTTGGTTTCACGAACACATTCAGGATGGTCACACTTGGTAAATCTCCAAAAATGAAAGTTAGTTCATTATTTTATATTTTCAAAACAATACTTAAGAAATTACTGTTTTAAAGCTGACATGGCCAAAAAGAAGCACATATGCTGAACAGATTTAAGTGACAAGGCACATGAAACAAAACGAGTCCACCTGAGCAACATATAATCTGCTTATAAAATGATTTTTAAAGGTAAATAAATTCATGTTCTAGAGTTTGCTGGAGTGTAATATATTTGCTGTCTGAGAATTAAGAGTTTTGAGTTTTCAGGTTTGAAACTGAAAAAGTTTGCTTCCTGCATGTTACTATTTGGTACCAGAAACACCAACAACTCCTGATATTCCATTATGCCAGGACACAGATGTTCTGAGTCATTGTTCTCCTGATAATATCAATCTATCCATTGTCTCTTAATTCCAGGCTATTTGTCTACAATGACAGTGTGCTTCACTCTTGCACTTTTCTTTACACCAATATAGTGCATGGGGCAGAGATATAGTTATATTTGAATGCCCTAAGGTTATCGTAGTGTACTAATAAACTTTATGTAAAAATATACGGATGCTTTCAGAGGATGTAAAAAAGGATGCTTTCAGAGGATGTTTGACATTTGTATCTAACCTTTTTATGTCCTTACATGACTAGTATCCACTAGGCATGTCAAAGACAAAATACGACAAATGAAATTTTCAGTCCTAGTCATTTAAAATGAAGTCACACAACTTTGTGTGTGGAGCAGTGTAGGATACCTGGCAGTGCGATGCAGGTGTGCGAGGCACAGGAAAATGTGCTCCCACTAATATATGCAATTTTGATACATACTGGTTGGCTTTGGACTACAGCCAATCACAAAAGGTGTGTCTATTTCTGTGATACTAAAGTAAAAAGTTCCAACCATGCAATTCTTCCTACAACCAACAAGGATGAAATATTAACCATTGTGGTGTTGGACATTAAGAGCTGTACAGTTTGTCCCTATTCAATTACGGAGGTTATTGGTATTCCTGGTGGGCTTTATGAAAAAGATCAATGCACATTCATCTACACAGCTGCTATCCAAAGTTAGCTAGCTAATATCATATGTCATCATCAAATACTTCACAATTAACACCACACTAGGTGTTACTTCACTGTAGCTGATTTCTCTGCCTATTGAACAGTTATGATTAATAAGTGTTGCTGACTATTCAGTTACCCAACATATGTTCCAATTTCCATTAATTCCCTTTTTTCAATAATTACATTATAGTATACTATAATAACCTTAGCCCGCAGTAACACTGTGTTGTGCATCTGTCTGTTTGTTAGTGAGGATATGAGTCAAAGCAACCTCAGCATTCACTCAACCCCCGACCTAGCCTGATGCCAGAATCCACTAAACATCAGATGATCTGATTCTGACCACAAGTTACCTCATGATCTCATGAAATTGTTAATGGTTGTAAAGTCATCAGCACCTGATGAGCAGGTAAGGTTTGTTTTAATTAGCAGAGAAGTGTAAGGCAAAGGACACAAATTTTATATTTTTACTTTTGATGACTGGAATGTCTTGAGAATTCTCTGGAATGTCTTGATGGCAGTGACTATCCCTTATAACCGGTCAGTCTACCATCTGGGTACCCATTATGGGGGCATCTGCTCTCACTGTGTGCAAACCTGAAGTCAAACTTCAATCCCACCTTTCAAGGTCAATGAGGGCTTGAGCATGACTGGAATCCCTGCCTTAGAGTTGATATAACTCTGGAATCCCTGCCTTAGAGTTGATATAACGCCTCTACTGCCAGTAGAGGCGTATTCCTCAGAGCTCCCTCTCTTTCAGGGAAGAGTGGTTATTGACTATAACGGGAAGAGGCACATGGAACGAACAAAGCAGCGGTGTTCAGGGCATTTCATTTGCAGAACAAGAACAGGGAGTGGAGTGCAGTCACTTTCAGAGGATTAGGTGCAGGTGGTCAGAACTCGGACGGCCTTTGAACCCTTTTCCTCAAGCATGCCTTCTTATGTCTTCAGCACCCTAGTCGCGAGGTCAGAGCAGTACTGACGGAAGCATGGTTTGTTGCTGCGCTCACGTCTTTTTCGTCCGCCACTTCGTCAGCTACTGCTGCCTCTCCGTCTTCCCAGAGCTGCTTTCCTGGGGTCTTTATTATCTCTCTCTAAACCAGTCCTGGTAGGGAATTGTTGCACCTTGGTAAGGCAAAACCGATAGTTTACTGCCCCTGTTCTCGCACCACCAGGCAATTCCTACGGATTTCACCACCACTGAGCTCAAGCTGTGTTTTCCCTAAATGGACATTTGCCGAACAGATGCACATTATAGTGGTCGAGGTGATAATGAATTAAACAGGATGTTAAGACAAGGTGTTCTCACTGAAAGTTAATTTTGCGGATTTTATAAGAGTGCTCTGCACAATAATTCGCTGATGCTTTTATTGCAGTTAGATTTTCCGGTTATGGAAATTGTATTCTGTATTGCATCTGTTAAAAGATTTGACAAAGTGATTAAAGGTTTCCATCTAAAAGCAGTTCAGTACATTTAGTTACAGCATTACTACCTTCTAAGGATAGCAATCACAAAAGCAATAAAATAATTGTAATCGTATTTTTATAATGAACAAAACAAGTACTTGTACAACTGTTAATTCTCCCATTGTTTTCAGTAAGTAGGCCTGCTTCCTCTTATCAATGTTGTCAGAAAAAATTATTGACTAAAGTTTGTTTAACTATGACAAAAATAATATCTCTTGTATATACAGCTTAGCTTGGAAGCACATCTTTTTTGTGGCCTATCCCCTTTAATTTATTCCAGTGCCATTTAAATAGGCACAAAGCATAAGTCGCTAGCTAACATGATTTACTTCAGCCAAATGTTTACATGTTCATGGTTCCACATTGCGAATATGTTGAAATAATGTAACAATGATTAATATTAATCATTGTTACATTAATGTTGACATATGTATTGGCCTGAATGTTTTGCTTTGAAAATGTTTTTTCTTCTAATTAACAGTGGGATAGCGGTGTATTTTGGGTGAGCTGTAAAATTTACTTGAGCTATGTTGGATTTTTTAAACTGTCACAAATATTTTATTATTATTCAACATATACAGTGGCTATAAAAGGTTTACACCCCTGTTAAAATGCCAGGTTTTTGTGATGTAAAAGAATGAGAAAAAGATAAATCATGTCAGAACTTTTATCCACCTTTAATGTGACTTATAACGTGAACAATTCAATGGAAAAACAAATACAAATTTTTTTGGAAGAAAACTCTCAATAACCTGGTTGCATAAGTGTGCAGACCCTTAAACTTATACTTTTTTGAAGCACCGTTTGATTTTATTACAGTACTTTTTGGGTAGGAGTCTATTAGCATGGCACATCTTGATGTGGCACATCTTGACGTGGCCCACTCTTCTTTGTAAAAGCACTCCAAATCTATCAGGTGGCAAGGACATCTCCTGTGCACAGCCCTCTTCAGATCACCCCACAGATATTCTCTTATATTCAGGTCTGGGCTCTGGCTGGGCCATTCCAAAATGTAAATTTTCTTCTGGTGAAGCCATGATTTTGTAGATTAGGATGTGAGTTTTGGTTCGGTGTCATGCTGAAAGGTGAACTTCATCTTTCTAATGGACGCCTGAAGTTTTTGTGTCAAAATTGCCTGGTATTTGGAACTGTACATAATTCCCTCCACCCCGACTAAGGCCCCGGTTTTCCAGAAAAACTGCCCCAAAGCATGATGCTGCCACCACCATTCTTCACTGTGGGAATGGTGTTCTTTGGGTGATGTGCAGTGTTCTTTTTGCGCAAACATAACTCTTACAATTAGGGCCAAAAAGTTAAACCTTAGTTTCAACAGACTTTTCCTACATGCTTTTGGTAGACTTGATGTTTGTTTTTGCAAACATTAGCCAGGCTTGGATGTTTTTCTTTTGTAAGAAAAGGCTTCTGTCTTGCCACCCTACCCCATAGCCTATTCATATGATGAATACAGGAGATTATTTTCACATGTAACACACAGCCAGTACTTGCCAGAAATTCCTTCAGTTCCTTTAATGTTGCTGTAGGCCTCTTAGAAGCATCCCTGACCTGTTTTCTTCTCATCTTTCATACATTTTGGAGGGACATCCAGTTCTTGGTAATGTCTCCATTGATGATGACTGTCTTCACTATGTTTCATGCTATATCTAATGCTTTGGAAATTATTTTGTACCCTTCTCCCGACGGATATCATTCATCAATGAGATTCCTCTGATGCTTTGGAAGCTGTCTGCGGACCATGGCTTTTGCTCTGAGATGCAACTAAGAAAATGTCAGGAAAATCCTACTAGAACAGCTGAATTTTATTTGTCACTTTAAATGATGACAGGTGTGTAATGACTTCTATGTAACTTAAGCTTGACTGTGCTTCTATATACAGCCACATCCCCAGTTATTAGAGGGTGTGCATACTTTTGCAACCAGTTTATTGTATGTTTTTTATTTTTCACTTTTCCCATCAAAGATTTCAGTTTGTTTTTCAATTGAATGGATCACATTAATAGTGGAAACATTTCTGACATTATTTATCTTTGTCCCATTCTTTTACAACACGAACACCTGGCAATTTAACAGGGGTGTGTGGACTTCGTATATTCACCGCAAATCATAATCCAGAAACGTTGATTTGAGAATTTCAGCTTGTCCAATTAGTGTAGTGCAACATGCTGTATTTGAATAATCAGTCCACATATATGCCCGGCATTTAGCATTTACATTTTAACAATCTCATCCAACCCTATATTATGTACGGAGTGGGTACATTTTCATAATGTGTTAATCCCTGTTGGAATCAAACCCATTACGTTGCATGACACAAGCCTTGCTCTTCCAGCCATACCAACCATACAGAACTAAATCATCAAACTCAAACTGTTTGCAATGTATATGAATTAATGAAAAACTGAATAATGATTTCTAAAAACACAGCAGATATAGAGCATATTTGTTAGTCTAAATGTTTTGACTGCGCTACATTGTAGCGTAAATAGGAAGGGCTAAATACACTACTCTCAATTGCTTCACCAGCCTACATGCCCATAGAATAATTCACCTGTGACAGAAACCCAAACAACCCAGCAACTAAAGACGTCCCTCAAATGTATTGTCAATCCCGTTATGACTGTCTTTTTTTATGTGAATGCTCGTTTTTCTCATTTCCTCTGCAGAACATGAGGAACAGTACATATTTGAGAGCTCCCAATATACACCTTGGTCCATAAAAAATTAACGGTTGAGATGATTTATCTTTAGCACTCCCCACTGAAAGCACTTAAGCACTTTAGTTTCTCAGACACATACACGCTGGCACACAAACACACGCGCATAGTTCTTAGCGTACTGTGGGGCCACATATGGGTCATGTTATGTTGGGGTTCCTCGAGGAGAATTGAAAAATTACAATCAAACCGCAACAATCCCAAGAGATGCAATTACATGTAGAATCCGCGTTATATACACAGCTACCGAACCATATATTGACGGACACATAATTTCGCCGAAAAATGTCCCCTATTACTGAGATGTATTGAGATGCACTTGTCATATACCATGAAACAGAAGATTCATAATATAATTACATTGTAAGTCAGCTTATAGTCAATTCAAGTTTTCATTCATCATGGCATACAGCACTTTTAAACCATTCCCCTACTTTAAGTTCAGTATATCCTGGAAATGTGTCATTGATACACGTTGGTGAAACAAATAGCATAGATGCAGTAATGCATTGTGTTTCTTAAATTGGAGCCTCCCTCATCGCTCAATCTCCACGCTCACTATTTAGATTCTCTCCTAATGTACAATACGACATATAAACCTCTGCACACTTACAATCCCTTCCCAACATATACATCCATGATCTCTTCATTCCAATGGCTGCACATAACCTCTGTTCCCCCAAAGGTTATCCACCAACATGGTGCCTGGCTCCTCAGTCTAACAACCTGTGTATGTGTGTGTGTGTGTGTATATGCATGTGTGTGTGTGTGGTGTGTGTGTGTGTGTGTGTGTGTGTGTG